>JAODAL010064429.1:0-18720 GCA_025379985.1 Phyllomedusa bahiana
AAACTACAAAACCACAACAGACAAGGGGGAAAAAAAATTTTAAAAGGGTTATTAAAAACTAAAATTTTTTAAACTTCAAACCAAAAGACGTACGAAAATAACCACTGTTCCGACTTTTATCTGGAAAAAACCAGACCTCGCAAAAACAGATCGTCTTGGCCCAGCGTCGCTCCAAGGGGGGTATCAATTTCCCCATTCTATAACAACATAGCGGCACAACCGGAATAGTAGCACTGGATAGCCAACTTAGCAATTAAACAGACCCCAACGGGACAACAGCTGCCCCTAATATTTCATAGTGAGTCTCTTACACCTCCCATACTCAAATATACCTCCAGAAATCACAAAAACCCCTTTAATAATGCGCATGGGCGCCGGGGGCCAAGCGAGACAAATACTGGGAATGAACCCAACTCACCCCCTCCTACTACCATTCTAACAACCCAAAATTCCAAATGGCAAACCGCCTTTAGTTTCAAAAGGTGGGGGGCTTAGGGGGTGCACAAAATAGCGGACTTTTTACCCGCGACAAAACACCCATACTTTTCAACGAAGCCCCAATAATAGCCCCCCCCCTTTCCACTTTTCAGGCTGTAGCTAATCGGGCAACCCTTTAAACCTAAAAGGGCCTAGCCTAACGATCCTTTTCCAAAATCACCCCCTTCCCAACGAACTAAAGGCCTACTTTCCAATTCTACACCTTATTATACAACCCTTAGACTACCAAAATACAGGGCGGCTTTCATTTTGGGAAAAGAAAGATTCCCTCTTGAACCCACCTTCTGTGACTTCGCCCACTCGATCGGCCAATATTTCCCATCCTAAATTTACTGGAAAGGGGCTTTCCAAAATTACACATAGATCTACTCTCCCGCACAAGGTTTCCTGATGGAAACTCTACACCCACCATTCTAAAATGCCAAAGCCCCATGGGGATCTACACTTCCTTTGGTCTTCCCCCGGCATACAGATTTTCTGGTCTACGGGCATTCCTTTACATCAAATCCCTCCCGCCTGCCCCAATTCAACTTATGGGCACTATTTGGATATTCCCGGGAGACTACACCCCATCCCAAGCATCCAAAAACGCTACTGTTCATTTGGCGGCAGCGGCCAAAAGTCGGTCTTGCAGTGCTGATTAAACCCGGGGCCCACCCACCTCAGATATTCCTAGACAAAATTTTCACACAATTCAGAAAGGATTGGGTTGAAACGGGGCAACAAAAGGAAAAAAGAACACAACATTTCTTCCCAAAAATGGTCATCATTTATTAACTTGCTCCCCCCCGACATCAAAACCAAAAAAAAGAGTTGCTTTGAATTTCCCCCTTTGGGCATGAAACCAATCGACGGGTACTGCATACCTAATAACTTGCAACAACTAAAGATGGATGAAGCCCCGTCGGCTTCTTCCTGGGGGGGCGGAAGTCCGGGGCCCAGGGAGGTTCCCTAAAGTTTCTCCCTCAGCTCCCCCTCTCCCTTCCCCCCCCCCCCTTGTTTGTTGTTTTTATAAGTTAAAAAGAGAATCAACCACAACAGCCAAGGGTAAAAGGGCCGGGGAAGCCGGTAATGCACAACAAAACCATCAGGGTATAGACCTATGGGGGTTTACAAGAGAAATCAATGCTTCCGGATTCACACGGGGCCCAAATTTGGATGGGGGATAGGCCCGAGTCCCCATCTTTGTATACAATTTTTTCTTCGTTTAATAAAAAACTATTAGTGGGGCCCTTTGCCACAAAATTGATGTATACCACAAGTCTTTGCAATAAAAAACAAGTTTTAAAAAAAAAAAACTAAAATGTAATAATTGTATAATAGACTATTAAAGGTCACTGTGATAAAGTAGATGTGTGTGAGTCAAAGAATGGAGGTCGGGCGCCGCATCCAGGAGGGAAGAGAGAGAGAAAAAAATGCAACAATGAAGCAAAAAGATCAAACATAAAATGAAATATAGGATATCTTACAATGTGGGCAGATGTTGTACAGGGTAAGTAATGTAATGTATATACACATGGGCCCCATTTAAAGGGGTTTTGCCAAGATGTGAGTTACTTACCTCTTTATCAGCACAGAGTAGAATTTAAACAAATCATGAACGCTGCAGGGGTGAGAGGGAGGGGGTGAGCAATGAGTGAGGAATAAGGGAGCGTCTCAAAAGTTAACTCAAATAATAACATTACAACAGTGAATTCTCAATACAGCAGACAGACTCATACACTGCACTTTCTCCACAGCCCCTTGAAAGCTCAGTCATGTTCTCTGTCATCAGATAAGAAGTGTTTCACGCAAGCCAGGCCTGTCAGCTCCTCTGGTCGTGTCTAATGCAAACTTTCAGGAAACTAAGGGGGACTGAGAAATGCTGTAGCTCTCAGAGGCTTCACTTTTGTTAATAACATATATTTAGAAAAGTGATTAAATACCCATTTTAGAGGATCCCACGTCAACAGTACATCGTGGCAAAACCCCTTTAAGTTGAAGGGGATAATGTCTGGAGGCGAAATATCCAACACATTCCTTTGTTTTTCAGTCGTTGCAGTCGGTTAGCAGTGGTATCTATGTGTCCTATGGGGCAGATTGAGTAGTGAGGGTCCTCGTCAGGATAGTCGTCATTTATATGTCTAGATAGACTGTGTAGCTGAAAACCACATATTAAGTTTAGGTGTTTGGACAATTTTGTAATAGTTCTACCCACATGTTGCCGACCGCATCCACGTTGGGTGAGGTAGACGACATGGGTAGAAGTGCAGGTCAGGTGAGAGTTAATTTGCAAGGTTTCTCCAGTATTGGTAGAGTGGAAGGAGTTTCCAACCAGCAGTTCATTCTAACATTTGCAAGTGGAGCGCCGGCGCGGGAAAGCTCCTCTGCCCAGAGTTTCTGCTGTGTTTGGTTTACAGTGTTGGCAAAGTTTGAAAGGAGCCAACAGATGCTGAAGGGTGGTGGCTCTACAGCGGGCATCCTCAAACTGCGGCCCGTCAGCTGTTGGGAAACTACAACTCCCATCATGCATTTATATAATCTATAACAGTGGGGATGATGGGAGTTGTAGTTCCCCAACAGCTGGAGGGCCGCAGTTTGAGGATGCCTACTCTACAGTGAGTGGTTTTGGGACATTCAGGAATTATTGGAGCCAGAATAGGGTCCATTGGAAGTAAATGCCAGGTTCAGGATATTCTGGAAATCCTTATGTTGGTTCTTATACGTGGTAATTAAGTTGTTTTGAAAGGGGCCATGTAATGACTATTCCTGATCAGGCCACTGCACAGTCCTGTGCCCAGGGAGTGCGGAAGAGGCTGAGCTTTTGGCCATGACTTGGTGCTGAATTGTGTTTTCATTGTACTAATCTGAACGCTGTCTGATTCTAGTTCCTGCTGTGTCATGATTGACAGGTTCTCCACCACAACTGTCTGTTACTTCTGCTAGCCCTAGTGCTGGGCTGCAGATAGTTTTGACTGGGTGGTGATTGACAGGTTCTCCACCACACCCGTCTGTTACTTCTGCTAGTCCTAGTGCTGGGCTGCAGATAGTTTTGACTGGGTGGTGATTGACAGGTTCTCCAATACACCCGTCTGTTACTTCTGCTAGACCTAGTGCTGGGCTGCAGATAGTTTTGACTGGGTGGTGATTGACAGGTTCTCCACCACACCCGTCTGTTACTTCTGCTAGCCAATTTTCTGGCGCAATATTTTGTTGGGGGGTATTGACGGGGTTCTCCAAAACCCACCCTTCTGTTCATCTTGCTACCCCTAGTGTGGGCTGCAGATATTTTTGACGGGGTGGTGATTGAAATTTCCCACCACACCCTCTGTTACTTCTGCTATCCTAGTGCTGGCTTGCAGAAAGTTTTGACTGGGTGGTGATTGACGGTTCCCCCAACACCCTCTTTACTTCTCTCCCCTAGGCGGGGCGGCAGATATTTTGACTGGGGGTGATTGACGGGTTCCCACCACACCTCTGTTATTTCTGCAGCCAGTGTTTGGCTCAGATAGTTTTGACTGGGGGTGATTACTTTTTTTCTCCACCACACCCTCTGTTACTTTGCAGCCATGCTGGCTGCAGAAGTTTTAAATGGGTGGTGTTTCAGGTTTTCCAAAACCCCCTCTTTACTTCGCTACCCTATGCTGGCTGCAGATAGTTTTGACTGGGTGGTGATTAAGGGTTTCTCCACCACACCCTCTTTTTCTTCGCATCCGGGCTGGGCTCGATAGTTTTGACGGGTGGTGATTGACGGGTTTTCCCCAAACACCCGCTGTTACTTCGCAGCCCCTAGTGCTGGGCGCAGATAGTTTTACTGGGGGGGTGTTTTGACGGGTTCTCCAAACCCGTCTGTTACTTCTGTAGTCCTATGCGGGCTCAGATATTTTTTACTGGGTGTGATTGACGGGTTTCCACCACACCCTCTGTTACTTCTGCTAGTCCTATGCTGGGCTGCAGATTTTTTTTTGACTGGGGGGTGATTGACATTTCTCCAATACCCCCGTCGTTACTTTCTGCTCCCCCTATGCGGCGCAGATAGTTTTCACTGGTGATTGTTGGGTTTTGGGTGGTGATAGACAGTTGCCTTTACCACTCCTCTTTCTTCCCCTTATATCTTGTTTGTGTAATTTTGGAGGCCCCCCCACATCCCAAAACACAGACTTGACATCGCTTAAAAACCGCTTTTGTCTGGACTTTGTTGCGATAGTATCTTGTAGCTTGAGCTGATGCTTCGTTCTGGATTATTTTGCTTGGATCACTGACCTCCTTACCCCATTCTTGACCGTTTTTTGACCGCCGCCTCTGTTCCATTTTTGTTTTCTCTGATTTTACCTATTTCCTGCCCAACTATACTTTATAGTGTTTGTCTGTCTTGTCTTGTTCGGTGTTTCACTTAACCAATGAAGGGACCATTGTCCAGTTGTCGCAGACCCTTAGGCTATGTTCACAGGGTTTAATTGGGGGTGTATTTCCCCCCGCAATACCGTGTGTACGGGGGCGGGGGGTAGGGGGCGGGGGGGGGGGCAGCTTGCCGGCCCCAAAAACATGCATTATTCTCGGCCCCGTATACCCGGGAAAAAGTAACAGCATTTTCTCTCCCCGCCGCGATTGTGCAGCAGGGGGAGGGAGACTAATCCTATTCTCTATGAAATTTTGGGATTACCGTAATTACGGGCGTATTTCAGCCCATAAATTTCCGCAGTGCGGTGCGAAATACGGGTAAATAGCCCAAAAAGCCTGTGAACATACCAAAGGGCCGTGTTCACACGGCTTTTCCCGACTTGGGCCTCACAAATGGTGAATAAGGGGGGAGGGGGTTGGGGCCGGCCCCAATAAAATGCAAAGTTTACGGGGCGTGTAAACGGCCGTAAATAATTTTTTAAATTAATTTTCTCCCCCCGCGCTTTTCCCCACTTGGGGATGGGGGGGGGGGCGACGGGAATCCATGTTCTTATGAAGCATATTACCGGTTAAGACTCCACGGTTTTGGGGGACTGCACCCCAAATCCGCGTGCATTTCAGCTCCAACCCGTGCCCCCAAATAAGCCTGTGAAACGGGCCCTAGGGGCAGGCTGGCAAAGGGGCTTTGCTACTCACACTGTTATCTTTTTCCCAAGGTCCTATCGGGGTTTCCAGGGTCCCTTTTCACAGATTTAGTAGGTTTTTTTTTTTGTTTTTTTTCTGGGAGCACCATCCTTGGGTGAGTTTGCACATCTTAAAAAAGATCTGAAATCAAGTAATTTTTTGAGCCCAAAATTTAAAATAGGGCGTAACAGGTCATAAAATGCCTAGGAAATTAAAACAGTTTGTAAATACAGACAAAGCAGCAAACCTTACCTTGTTATTTTTAATCAAATTTATTGTGTTAAATTTTTAATTAAAGCACGCTCACAAAAACCTTCAGTTTCAAAATTTTTTCTGATCCCTTTTTTTAGCAAACATCCTGTCAAACTCTGAATTTTCACCCTTTAAATGTTTTCCTGAGCGCACTCACTTTCTGCTGGTTTCACTGAAAAACAACTTACCCTTTTCGATCCAATTTACACCCTGTATATCCTCCAGACCTCCCTCACTATTCTCGGTAGTCATTTACATACATACTTTTTCCTTACGACCAGTTAATCCTGTTTATCCCCCCGAGCTGCACTCACTATTCTACGGGTTGCAGCCCCCATTTGTTTACATCATTACTTATCCCGGGGTGCTATCCTGAGTAAAAACCTGTATATCCCCAACTCGCTCACAATTCTCGGTTTCAGTCACTGTCATACATTACTTACCCTGTACGACCTATTACATCCGTTTACCTCCAGAGCTGCACTCACACTCGGGTGCAGTCACTGTGTACAACATTATTTAAACCTGTACTGATCCTGATTAAAATCCTTATTAAAACCTCCAAGGGCACTAAATATTCTGCGGTGCACCTTGTCAACATTACTTTCCTGCCCCTGACCGAGTTACATCCGTATTATCCCCAAGCTGCACTCACTATCTGCTGGTCAGCACTGTAAAATACATTACTTACCTGTACTGATCCTGAGTTACACCTTATTTCTTTTATTAAAATTTTTAAAAACATAACAAAAAAATAAATACAAAAACTCACCGAAAATGCTAAAGCCAATAACAGGACAATGCACCTCCCACGTTTTACTATCACCGGTCCAGACCAACATTCACCCCCCACAAACAACATTTACAATATTTACACTACTATAAACAAAAATTTACAACCCAAGATGCCCGGGCCCCGGGGTTTGATACAAAGAAAAAAAGAGAAAAAAAAAAGAAAAACAAACCTAACAACAACAACAAAAGCACACCACACTGTCTCCCCTTTTTTAATTTTTTTTTCTCTTCCTCCTCTTCCTCCTCCACAACAAACCAATAAAAAAAAAAAAAAAAAAAAAAACCCAACACCAGCACACCACATTTTTTTTGGGCCCCCTAACTGACCCCGGGCCATCCCATCCCCCACACATTAGGGACGTCCGTGAATCAGTCCAAATTTTTTTTGGCTTTTTTTTTCCCCCAAATGTCCCTAAAGGTCCTCAAATTCCCATAAACCCCAAGGCCCTCCCCCCCTTTTCCCCACCACCCAACCTAACTCTAAACCCCAAATCCCCAACACAATATAATAACAAAGTAACAAACTATACAAACTAAAAAGAATAATACTATAAAAAGAAACAGACACACACCAAATTTTCCGCACCCCAAAACCCCCCATTCGGTCCCCGCAAGCCCTAAACCTCACACAGTCCCCAAAACAAAAAAAAAATCCTACAGTGCAAATAAAACCCCCACCAGAAGGGGAGACACAACAAGGGCCCAAAGGCAAAGCCCCTCCAAGGGAAAAAGGGGCTCTACCTTTCCCCCGACCTCTTACTCCAAGAGCGCCCTTTACCAGGCCCGAGAATGTTCCTAACCACCTCATCCACGGGGAGTTTTTCCCGCTGCGTCGATACAAGCACCGGCGTGCCACTGTAGTACCTGACCACAAAGCTGACAAAAAAAACTGCTCCGTCCCCCCTCCCGGGTGTCTGAATGCTCCATAGGCCCATTCCGCTAGGAGAGATGGGCCACCGGGGCCACCAATGGGCTCCCCACCCGGTGTAAACCTCTGGTTAAAGGGAAAAATGAAGCAGGAAGTGGTCCATGCCTCCAGCAGCCACCGCACTCCCTCGCGAGGACCCCCCGGGTTTTCCCAACTCCACATTCAAAAGCCCTCACACACAGCCCCCTTTGGAAGCCACCAAACCAAGCCCCAAAACCGAGGGGACCCTTAAATCAAAAGTCGAAACCCCAACCCCCAACCCCCGCTTGGCGTCCCTGAGGGCCAGAGTTTCTGGAAAAGGTCAACAAACCCTTTTGAAAGGGAATTTCTTGACTACCCTTTTTCCCACATCCCCAACCCCACCGACGCAGAACCTTCAGAACCAAGCAGCGTAGGGGGGAGATCCCATGAGGCGTGCCAAGTCCTTTCACTCCCTCCTGTCTCCCTTTCCTGGAAGAAAGGCCGAACATCCCTTTAAGGAAATACCCAGGGGAGGAGCCCTCCCCAAGGTCTGGCGGGTTTTCTTAATAAAGGGGTTTTCAAAAGGGAACACCACGGGGTTTGACCATCCCCAAAACCCCCTAGTCTCCCCGTACGGTAAGTAACCCCCTTTGACTGGGTTTTCACCTATTCCCCCCAAAACCAAAAAAGACTGTAACCCGAGCCCAATACGTTCCCAAAGCAAACCACTAAATACAACAGCAAAGGGAGCAGGTATTTTTTTTGATAATGTTAACCCTTTCCTGAGGGTCAAAGCCCAAACCCCCTTTCCACTGATCCCCTTCTGACGGCAATTTTTAAGCCCTGCCCCAGTTTTGAGGGGGGAAATTCCCCCTTGGCCAATTTTATGCCAAACTTTTTCTGCTCCTGGGGCTCTGGGGGGTTCCGGGGATCAAAACCAGGGTCTCCTCCTCCCCGCCAGAGACTCTCACACTTTTCCCAGTTGATCTTGGGGCCCCAAAGACTCCGATAGCCTTCTACCTTTTGACAGCACCCACTCCGCCTCCCCCGCGAGGACACAAAAGTTTTTTCATCAGCGAAGCCACCCCCCTCAGAGTGGCCTCCGGACCCGGGCCCGGTCCATCCGACCCCCCGCCACGGTCCCAAACCATCCTCCTAAGGAAAAGGGTCGAATTTTAAAACACGTACCCAGCGGACAACCCCGGCAAACCCCCGAACCCACCAAAGGCGGAATCCAACCGTTAACAAGTGGGGAAACTCTCTCCCCCTGCTACAAGGTCTTAACCCCTCAACAAACCCCCCCCCAGGCCGATCTCAGGACGGACCAGAGACTCATGGTTTTCAATCAAAATCTTTTTGCCTATCCAAGGGGGACAGGTACCCTTCCAGTTTTCCCGCCCTCCCTGCTCCACAGCTTCCCGGACACTGACACAGCACTAAACACGCAAACCCGGGGAAAAGAGCATGCGGCCCCTAAAGGAGCTGGGGTGCAAACTTCCCAACCGATTTAAAAACACCTTTGCCAGCTTTCTGCCACATTGACACGCATGGGACGCAATTCTCAATTGGGGCAAACTTTACCCTTTTTACAGAAGGGGCCAAAGCTGACCTCCCATTTACTTTGGCAGAATGCTGCGGGAGAGACACCATTTTTTACCTCATCCCGAGGGGACCCAAAGGGTTTTCCCTTTAAAAGGGTTTTTAAAACTCAGATGTTAAAAAACCCTCAGGCCTGGCGATTTTTTGGGGGCAGCCCCTCAACGCCAGGGGATTTCCCCCCTTCTCTACCCCTTCTATAAAACACAAGAGAGGGGTCTACTCCCGGTTTGGGGGAAAATTTCAGCCGGAAAGCCCTTTCCCGACAAGATCCCTCCTCGCCAGAGATTGTAGTAGGATCTGAGACCTCCAAGATCCCCTGATCTAGACCTTCAGGACCCCCCTCTATCAATCATTCCAACACAATCTTACTATTCACTGACATCTTGCAGTTTCTGTAAGGGTCGGGGCGACGGTACTTTCCCATAACCCTCTCAAAAACCAAAAAGCGTGTCCATCACTGACCCTCATGAGCAAAGGGCTTTACCTGGGGGAACTCCTCGCGCTACCCCCAGTCAAGAAAACATTGAGTTTCCTCCTCAGACCCTGGACACAAAACCCGCTCAGGCCCGAGGCTCGAAGCTGGCGGAAGAACCTGGGCCCCTTTTTTTAACATCCCCACCACCACCCTTTTCTATGCACAGACCCATCAAAGGACCTGGCTCGAAAAAAATCCTCGGACTGTCTGATCTCCGCTTTAGAGAGACGTTAGCCCCCCCCATAACCTCTTCCCATACGGGGGGGCTCTGTAACTTCAGAGAAAAAAAAATTAAAAAGTGGTCAGAATTTTCCCCCTCAAAACAGACCCGCTGAAGGGGCCTCCTCCTTTAAATAAAACCTGTCATCCTAGACCTACAGTTCCCCTATGATAGGGGGGAACCCGCGTGGGGGTGGGGTGTGCCGAGTGGACATCCACCCGGCAGCCTCACCAAAGCATTCAAGCACCGTCATAATCCTTGTCCTGGAACCTCCCCTGGGGCCTCGTGACAGAAATTTAATCCCCTCCAAAAACCACCTGCCGCTTGTAAAAAAAAGGCTTGATCCCCATAAAGAACACTTTCCCGGGCCCACTTGGACTGGGGGCCATAGATTTAATAGACAAGTTTCCCTTCATGAGGGCAATTTAAAACAAGCACCTCCCCATTTCTAATTCAATCACCCGTCGACATTGACCGGTGCTTAAAAAACGCCCTCGTATACGGCTCGGGTGCAAACCCATAGGAGGCTCCGCGCGCCACCCCTTTTAGCCTTTAAAACTGCCGCTGAATCTGGCAGCCTGGGCTCCTGCAGAAAAAGATTCGCGTTAATCGGCCAAAAAAACAAAAGCCGCAACCGAGCCGTATCTGACTTAAAGCGGGGAACTTTTAAAGGATGCCGGTCGCGGGGTGGGCGCCCATCCTGGGAGTGAATTAGACGCTTTCTTCCCCCCCTGCCCTCCTCTCCACATCAGACAGGTTTGTCCCCTTTTTAAGGACACGAAATTTTCCCTACCCCCTCCTCCTTGTCCTCTGGTTCAGGCCAGTCCCTCCCCCCCGAGGGCATGTTTCCCCCCGCGGGGGGACTCGGCGCCCCTTAGGCCTGATTCACTGCAGCTTCCGGGAACCCACCCTTTTTCCCCCTCCTCCATGAAAGGGCGATGTCACCGAGGGCATGGAACCCGGGTTTGAGAGACCAATCAAGGGGGTCGGTTTATACCTTCCTTTTGGCATCTGGTGGGTGGGGGAAGATCTTACATCCCCCTTTCTTTTTACCCTGCTTCCTCTTTGCCACTTCCTCTTTTTCCCTCCATGCCCTGACCTGGGGGTGTTGAGGAGACGGCCCTTTCCCCTTTTTGGAGCCTCCGATTTCCTCTTCATTCACTATCCCTTTTGGGGGCCCAGGGAGCATCACCTCAGGAGCGGGATCAAAGGGCACCCCCGAATCCCCCGTTTCCCGAGGTCCCTAATTCGCCCCTCTCCCCTCTCTTTGGCCTTTTCCCGATGCCTTAGTTGGGGAGGGTTTTTCCCGTTCCCTTCCTCACTGGCCATCCCTCCTTACCGCTGCCACTCCCCCCCAAACCACCTCATGGCTTTTTCCCCCCGGGGTATTGAAACCGCATTGGCAAAGGAACTGACAGCGGGGAGAACGGGTGCCCAATTTTCACATAAGTGACAACGAATCTGTTCACAGGACGCAGCAAGGTGACCCAAGGCCCCACACAATGTGCACTTTTTGCGCTGGGAGCTGGCACTGAAATGCTGGGGCTGCCACATCTGTGAAACCAGCTTCGGGGACCCTGGTAGAAAACTGGATGCACCCTTCCGAGGGAAAGGAGCGAGGATATGGGGGAAACCTATTCCCCGAAACCCTGAGCTACCATAAAAAACCAAGCCCCTGACCAATGCCAAATTCGTCCCGTTCTTTTGAGGGGCACCCACCACCTCCCCGTATCGGCCCAACCACGTCTTGTCAAAAAAAAGATACTCTTCGATTAGAACGGTCACCCTCTTCACGTTAACTGAAGACACCGCCTACAGCAAAGTCCGCCAGCCGGGTCGTCCTTTGCCACCCATGGCCGACCAAAAGAGTCAAGGCCCTCCGGGCCCAACAAAGCGACATCGAACTCAGGGGTCCCTAGGGAGAATCAAGGGAAATTCTGTTGCCTTGAAGCCCATCTTTTTGCAGGACTCAACCACTTTTTTCCCTTGGGGCATTATCATTTCCCAACCCCCTTAGACGACTACATTCCTACGGGGACTACCCTGCCCGGCGTGGAGAGACCACGGGGGCTGCCCGCCCCTTTGCTCTCGGGAAGGCTGAGAGGCCCTGCCTCCTATCCAAAGGATAATCAACCTCCTTACCCCCCTTTCATTATCGATCTCTCACCTCCTTTAGGGCCTCCAGAAGAACTTGCAAAGAGCCGTCCCCAGAGCCAGAGGACAAGAGGGACCCCCTCCCCCCCCCCGCGACTTGCAAATGCGTACAGGGCGGGCACAGCTGGGGGCAACCGGAAAAGGCCCCCCCCCTCCCCCCCCGATGACCCCCACCCCCCACCTCCATGTCCAAAACCCGCTTTATTAGTACATACCCCCCCCTTCCTTCCCCACCACCCTCCACCCCCATCCAAGGGCCCCCGATCCAACAAAAACGTTTCCCCCCTCCCACCTCCCCCCGTTTTTTCCCCCCACATTCTACCCCATCAATGGCCCGGGCCGGGAAGGGGGGAACCAAATGGTGGGGACCTCAGCACCCGGGACCTGGGGCCAGAGTACCCCCACAGAACGGCCGCAACCCCCTTAGGACGGCCAGACAGCCTGCTTTCCCTCTTAGGACCACTCCACCCCCCTTTACCCTCCGCTTCATCGGTATCCTTTTTTTGGGGGGCCCCCTGTCCAGTCTGAATGCGCGATCCTTTTCCCCGGCGCCGCTCCCGGACCAGCCCGCACCAATACAAACAGGGTTTTTTTCCAAGTCCTTTTTTGGGAGGCCAACCTTCACCCCGTGGCCCCCCTTTACGCACGCTGCCCCGAAGAAAAAACATCATCAGCATTGGGGCCACCAGGGTTCTCGGGGGCCCCCTTTCGGCCCCCCCCCCCCCCCCCCCGTTAGGGGGCACTTTCAGCGCCAGACCTTTTTCCCCCACTTCCCTTACCCTTTCGTCCGGGGCCCACACCGTTACCCGGGCCCCGCCCCTCCCTGCTACTGCAAACAAGCCAGACCCCCCCCCCATTTTGGGAAAACCTCTTCCCCCGCCCCCCTGCACCGAGCCACTGCAGGGCATGGGCGGGCTAGAAGCGGGGCTCATACTGGGCTAACCCCGCGGCCACCCAGGGGGCCCGGGGGGGGTATACACAATTTTCCTGCTCCCCGGGGCTTGGGGTTTTTAGTTTTTTTTCTGCCCCCAGGGGCCTCCTTGGTATTCTCTCCAAACACAACCCCTGGAAACCAATGGGGACCCCAGGACTGGGTCTGTGCCATTAAACCCCTCCCGGGGTCCGGGGTCGCTCTCATCCCCCCCCCCGCCAGTGCGGCAGGGGGGGACATCGCCCTGCGTGCAGGGGCCCCATGTAAGGGGGCCTCCGGGCAGGCCACCAGGGGGACCCTGGGCACTCCATCATCCCCTGTCCCCTCCACGTAGGGCTCCCCCACCTGGTGCGCGGCGGCAGCCCCATCCCCTTCTTTTCCCTTCCCCTCTCCACTCCTGGGGTCCTCATTTAAAAGTTTCTCCTTAAAAAGGGGCCCCCTTCTCTCCCTCAGCATGGTTCGCCTTCCCTTTCCCGTTCAAAAATCCGACGGACTGCTTTACCTGGGTTTGCAGCCCTTTTTCTTTTTTTGGGGCCACCCCAAAGGCCTTTTCCCCCCCGAGCCCTCCCGACCCCCCCAGGGTCTTGCTGGGGTCCATACCACGGAGGTGACAATAACAGGGAACCATACGTGGACACGGATCCCGAGGCCTTTCCGCATGCCCCAGCCTTCCCCCTCTAAATCACCTCACCCCCGTGACACCGGGTTTTTCTCGGCCCCGGAAGGGCCACACCACCCACTTGCAGCAGACAGGGTCTTCCTTGCTGGTAAGCCTGGGAAAAGCCTCAGGGGCTAAGAAGCCCATTGCGCGGGCCCCCCCCAGATCTTTTTCCCCCGATTTTCCATTTAGGCCCCAAAAGCTGGCTTCTCCTTCCCCCGCCCAGCGAGACGGACCGGGGGGGTTTATTTTGTACTCATGCCCCAACTCACTCCCTCCCGGGGAGGGGGGAGCAGAGACCAGGCAGGAGGGAACAAACCAAACACAAACCACCAGCAGCAGCAGCACAAGCCCCGCCCCTCAAGACACACCCACAAGTATTGGTTGCACCTGAAAAGCGCCTCACTATTCTAGGGGGCATTTCTGTGTACACACATTACTTAACCTGTACTGATCCTGATTAAATCCTGTATTATCCCCAGACTGACTCACTATTCACTGGGCAATACGTGTACACACATTACTTTTCCTGTACTGAACCTGAGTTTAAAACCTGAAATTTTCCCCAGAGCTGCACTCACATTCTACTGGGGCGTTACGTGTACATACATTACTTTTTCTTACTGATCCGATTTTTAAACCGTATTATCCTCCAAGCGCACTCACTATTCCGGTGCTCACTGTGTACATACATTCTTTTTCCCCCTTTCTGATCCTGAGTTACATCCGTATTTTCCTCCAGACTGCACTCACTATTCTCTTTGCAGTCATGTACATACATTACTTTTTCCTGTACTGATCCCGATTAATCCCGTATTATCCTCCAAGCTCACCCTATTCCGCTGGTGCGCACGTACATCATTACTTACCACTGATCCTGATTAAATCCTTTACCCCAGAGCTGCCTCCCCTATTCGCTGGTTTTTAAAACCCATGATACTAAACAGCACAGTGACTCCTTTTACCTTTTTTAAAAAGGCAAAGACGATTTTCAACTTTAAATACCCTTAATGTTCATTTCAGATGAACTCTAGTAAAAATTCCCTATGGTCAAATTATCTTCAGTCTCTTCTATGTGTGATACAATATGTGTCCAGAGTATTTTCATTTAGCTCTTTTTCTCTTTTTTTCCAATCTGATCCACAACTCAGCAGCAATGTCTGATTTTCATATTTTTTTTTCATTTAAAATTTAAATTATTTTTTTCTTTTTCAGTTTCAAGCTATTTGGGCTTTCCTTTCTTCAATGGAAGTGCAGCAACAATTTCGTCCACATGTGCACACCTCATCCTCTAGCCCAGGCACTAGTGTGAACAGAGGCCACAGAGCTCTGCCAGATCCATCATTTTAACAAGAAGAACAGAGATTTTTATGGAATCTCCTGAGACCACAGACTTCACTTGCAACGATTGTCAGTTGCAGTCTGTGTTATACTCCAGTGCTGCAATCATAGTTCTGTTAAATAGTGTTAAAAACTTTCAACCCCCCCAAAAAAAAAAAAAACAAACAAAGAAAAAACAACTCAGCTCCTGTAATACTGTAAGAACATAAGTGAATGTGCTCTAATCTTTGAAGAAAGCACCCATGGGAGCAGCAGGATTTACTCTTCTCTTTTAAAGGGAATGTGTAATCAAAATAACTTATTGTTTAACTCACATTTTTATGTTGAACACATTTTTTAAGAATTTTTGGTTATATATTTTTTTTTCCCGTATCACTTTCAATATTTTTTAATAATTCTTAAGTCCTGCAGTTTTCACTTTGGCCACTAGGTCTAATAATTGTCTGACACTTCCTGTTCTGTAGAGAGAGATTATCAGTAGTCTGCTCATCATTATCAGTATAAACAGGGTGAGAATGAAAGGAGATGCCAGTGTGAGTAGATAACACAGGATCCACCAGTCACAAGAGGATATAGTCACAGTTCACCCTCTCCTCCTCCCTGCAGAGTGATTTATTCCCAGATCACAGAACATGATTAGAAAACTCTCCTATACAAGTCAATGGGACTGAGTCAGTCTTAAAGTTCCTATGTGCATGAAGCTACTGTAAAGCATGTCTCTGACTGCTGTTAAAGCAGTGCAAGCAAGGCCTAGTGGCCAAAGTGAGAACTGCAAGACTGTTATTTTAAAAACTATTGAAAGTGATTTGGAAAATAAAAAAACAACCAAAAATCTAAAAAATGTTTTAACATAAAATAGCACCTTTAAAACCAAGAGTCTTTTTTTGGACACATTCCCTTTAAGGGGTTAGATGAGAAAATGATATGACTGCTCCACGGGGTTGCAGCAAGTCTGAGATCAGGGTGTGAATTGGAGGCAAGTTTTCCTTCAATGGTCAAGATTACCAATCAAAAGGATAGGAAGGTTTTTTGACCCTCTCTGAGGAAGTGGAGAAGGGACCCAAAGCCACTGCTCTGGTGCCCCCCACCACCAATCGCTCCGGTGCAGCACCCCATTACTCTTGTCCCAATTCACATTAGGGGGGCTTGTCACGATTGCAATGCATTTCTGATGTCTGTGGTTTGGATTCCTCCCTGGCCCCGAGCGGGAATATCCGCTGGGAAAAAGCTGAATTATTATTTATTGGGTTCTTTTTACAAAACGATAAAGTTAATTAAAATTTGTTAACCTGTAATAACGAGCGCAGGACCTTATCTGCCAATTAATTCATTTCTTTGTATTATTGGGTGTGATACTGATGAGTTGAGGCTTGGATTTGAATACAGATCAACTCCAAGCATACACTGTGTACGACACGAGCAGGGAATGCACGGGAAGAATTCAGATATGAAGCCTGGAACGGAATTTGATGAATGCTGCACTGTAGTGTATGACAGACTGTTACCCCAAATAAAAGAGATTAACAATAGCAAGCTGTAAAATTCCATTACAAGTGGGTAAGGTACACTTCACTGTCCATACCCCCTCCTCGCTCTCGACTACGTATGATCATCACACCCATCTCCACCAGCGACCACATATCACCCTATCTCGCACGCCACCCCTCATACCATGAATCCACCTCCCAGAGACAGACCATATACCCGATGATAGACCCTGTCTCACGTCTGTACACGCCAGAATCACTCAGTGCACAGTGGATTCTTTCACCACCTACATCATCCACTCCACCACATTATTTCATCCCTTTCATACATGTAACTTCCTGTACCCCTCCTGTGTGTCCCCCCCCTGCCATGTATCCAACCCCGTGCCTGTACATCGTATGAATGCAGACAGCTAGAAGGGATACATAGAAGCTTATTCTAGGACCAGTTACTTCTATATGAGGAATTATTTTGGATTAGAAAAAACATGGCTTCTTTCTTCAAAAAAAGCGCCAACCTGTCTATTGTTAGTCTTTTGTAGTGCAGCTTAGATCCATTAGACAACATTTAATAGGGGGTTTTCTCATCCAACAAACCTTTCGCTGGACTTGAGCTGATGATCTCTCTTACTAGGCTACTAATAATCAGGGTAGGGGTGTTTTTCATCCAGTAGATGTTGTATCTACCTCCCAGTAGGTATGTACTTCCATCAACGTGATGACTGGTGACATAATCATTTGTGTATAAACAGTGGGAAGGAGTGGATGTTACAGCTCACCCAGACCTCCAGCCAATGGTCAGTTCTTTAATGTCTGCCGAGCAGTGTTCGGGAGTATTTAAATAAAAGTAATTAAAATAGTAAATTTTAAAATTTCTTGCAGGAATTTTTTATTTTTTTAATCCCCAAAAAATTTTTTTTTTTCAGTATTTTGTATTTTTAATTAAAATACTTTTTGGAAAATATTTTAAGATTTTTAATTTTCTTTCTAAATTTAAAAAAAAATGGTTTTTAATTTAAATAAACCCCCCTCACCGCCCCTTTTAAAAAAAAAAAACGGGGCGAAATCACGTCATCACTCTCGTTTCTCGGGGCGAGGTTTCGACGGAGGAGGGAAAAATTTCCGCGTGGGTTCCCGCCAAA
This sequence comes from Phyllomedusa bahiana, assembly GCA_025379985.1. NCBI lineage: Eukaryota > Metazoa > Chordata > Amphibia > Anura > Hylidae > Phyllomedusa > Phyllomedusa bahiana. Next base: position 17,506 of record JAODAL010064429.1, read on the forward strand.
GCCCGGTCCGCCTTTTAGTGAAGCAGTGATGTTTTTTTTGTTTTTAATTTTATTTCCGGGTCGCGGGAAATTTCCCTTCCGTAAATTTTCCCTTTTTTACTCGAAAATTTTAAGCCGACCCGGGTTTTAAGCTTTAGGCCCCTAATTTTAACCCCAAAAAAAACTGGGAAAAACTTTTAAAAAAAAAAACGTCTTGAAAAAAAAATAAAAAAAAAAGCCCCCCCAGGGGGGGGAAATCCATCATTGCAGATAAAAAAGTTTTTTGGGATGTGCATTACAGCATTAGTAAATCCATGTGTCTCATATTTAAAAGCAGTTAACCCCCTCATGTCTTTTTTTTACATTAACCCCCCCGTGTGCCTCAAAAAAGAGTTACTGATATTGAGAGGCATGGAGGTAATAATTAGGTATCTTAAATTTAAATTAAAGGGCCTTTTTTTAGTACCCCCAAAGGTGTCTCAACATATTAGTAACCCTTATTTAGGGCCCAGGGGTTAATATGAGGGACATGATGGGGTTTAAAAGCTTTAAATTAAAGTGAAGCCATTGTTAATGGGGGCTGGCGCAGGCGGCCGCTGCCCCCCCGGGGCCCCCCCCCCCTGCCCGGGGAGGCCGGCCCCAAAATTAACCGTCCACGCTCCCGGGCCGCTGATCCCGCCTGTTTCCCCGGCCCCCGGGGTGTGTACCCTTCTGCTTTGGGCGGGGGCGCGGACGGGGTGGCCCGGATTTAAGGGCCCGCGTCCCCCGGGAAATTGGTCTATTGCCGGGCGGGTGGTCCTATTTTTAAGGGGTACGCCCCCGCACTTTGCAGTTTTTTTGGTGTGCGTTTTCCTAGTCTAAAGGTGTGGAAAAGTCCCGCCTGATTAAACCGTGTACCAAATCCCTTCCCCCTACGTCTCCTTGCCCCCCCGCCGTTTTTCCCCCTTTCCCCGCCCTTTTTGGGGCCGTCTTTGACCACGAACCTCTGGGCCACCTTTCCCTGACCTTCTTTTCCCGTCCCCAATATGCCTCTGGATTACTGTTCTTTTAACCCCGCATTACCCCCGGCGCCATCGCAAGCAGTCACGTCAGGGGTAGCGGCCTGGTAGCCTCACGCCGAAGCAAGTCCATCCGCTTTTCAGCGGGCTCTGGTGAATACCCGGGGGCTTCTTAGACCCCCGGTCCCTGGGGGTGGTTACGTATCATCGCTTGCGGTTTGGGCCCGCGATCCCCATA
>JAODAL010064430.1:0-18720 GCA_025379985.1 Phyllomedusa bahiana
TTCTTTGATGGATTTCAGGCTTATGGGGCAAAAAATAACACACCCTGTATACAAGACATGGAAACCTCCAAAGAAGCATTTATGCTATCTACAATATGTGAAAAAACTTTGAGATTCTTAGTTCACATGTTTTGATCAAAAAATGCTTAAGCCACCCCCGGCTTACAACGTGATCTCAAGGCGAGTGGTGTATTGTATAGCCCTTTTAGCAGATGGTGTGCCACTGGTATTGGAGTGCGTGTATATACATATGCCGCAGCCAAGCCAGTGGCACCCAGGTTCACATTGTGTTTTTTAGAAATGTTTTTTTTGTGCAGAACTATACGTTGTATTTGGCATATATTGCTTTTAAACTATATAGGGAGGAATGAATGCCTCCATTTTGGTCTCTTGCACCCCGCCCACGTTCACAGGTTGTTATATCAGTGCAGTATTCTTGCAGGGTTGGTGCTTTTTTATTTTTCTCTCTGGATTATGGAGGTCGATTGACCCTATGAGAAGTCTGTTGACTCTAGTGAGAGGTAAAAATACATAGGACCACCCGCCTTGAGATCCCGTTGTAAGCCGGGGGTGGCTTAAGCATTTTTTGATCAAAATGTGTGAACTAAGAATCTCAAAGTTTTTCATGTATTGTAGATAGCATAAATGCTTATTTGGAGGTTTCCATGTATTGTATAGCCCTTTTAGCAGATAGTGTGCCACTGGTATTGGAGTGCGTGTATATACATATGCCGCAGCCAAGCCAGTGGCACCCAGGTTCACATTGTGTTTTTCAGAAATGTTTTTTTGTGCAGAACTATATGTTGTATTTGGCATATATTGCTTTTAAACTATATAGGGAGGAATGTATGCCTCCATTTTGGTCTCCTGCACCCCGCCCACTTCCATAGGTTGTTATATCAGTGCAGTATGCTTGCAGGGTTGGTGATTTTTTTATTTTTCTCTCTGGCTTATGGAGGTCGGTTGACCCTATGAGAAGTTTGTTGACTCTAGTGAGAGGTAAAAATACAGTAGGACCACCCGCCTTGAGATCCCGTTGTAAGCCGGTGGTGGCTTAAGCATTTTTTGATCAAAACGTGTGAACTAAGAATCTCAACGTTTTTTCATGTATTTTAGATAGCATAAATGCTTCTGTGGAGCTTCCCATGTATTGTAAAGAGGTGTGCAACTGACACAGACTTCTGGTGGTCTCTCCCCCTCCCAGCCGCTTATAAAAGCAGTTTGTTTTATAATGACTTCTATAGAGAAGCAGCTAGATGCTTATGACAGGAAAGATTGTGAGAAGTGTGAGAATTTAAGATGGCATCCGTATTTATAGTGCTGTGACGTCACAGAAGCTCACCGGTCGCTGATTGGCTTCATGTCTGCACATGTCACTGATGGCGTTCCTTTCTTCCTCCAATAGTTCTCTGCCCCATCTTACGTCATGTGCTCGCGGTCATTTTACCAATAAAAAAGACGCTTCGTTCCCAGAAATCACCATAAACTTCGACTTCATGCAGAACCGAAGTTTTCCTGAAATTCTAAATGATTTCCACTTCGTTAGAATCGATTCGCCCATCTCTAATCCTAATCCTCCTAATGAAACTGATTAATATTTTTAAAGTTATAAAATCATACACTCACTTTGTCTCCTCAGGTTGTGGGTGGTTCTACAGCAGGATGAGCATATCTAGCATCTCTGTAAGTAGCTTAACTGTTACACTGACAAGTGCAGGAGATGTTATCTCTTCACTAAACAGGACTGAGGACTGAAAACAATGGCTTATCTGTAATCTTGTTAGAGATAACTAGTTTGCTCCAGAGCTCAGTCCTTCAATGGGGTGACACCACTTCCTGCTCTATACATTCAGCTTTAATCATAGAACCTGCGTGCACTCAAAGCACATAAAATGTCTCGTCTCATGTCTAACGTAAAATCTATTAACCCATGTATTTATAAAAAGTTTTCTTTTAACTGTCTCTTCATGTTGAAAGCAAATCTTTATAGTGAGAAAAACTCTTTATTGATTGGGTGATAGGTGATGTAGCTTTTAGTGTGTAGACATACAGACACATAAATACACATGAAAATACCCATTATGCATTGATTTGTTTTTTTTTTTCTCTGTGCAACTTTTTAAACATGCATGGAAAAATGCTTCAAAGATGCTGGCAATCAGGTGTCTACCAGGAGACACCTGCTTTGTTCCAAATTTGTTCTACAACAAAACAACTGTAATATCTATCTCCATGGGAAAAAAAAATTATAAGTCCCTGGAAAGTGATGATATGGCTCCCACAGAGCCTGATCTCAGCATAATTGGGTCTGTCTGAAATTACATGAAAAGACAGAAGGCTTTGAGCAAGCTGTACAAGCACAGAATATTTGTGATTGATTCTCTAAGTTGTTTGGAACAGTCTCCCTACCAAGTTCCCTCATAACCTGTGTGCTAGTGTATTTAGAAGAATTTCTGCTGTTTTGAAGTCAAAGGGTGATCACAACAAATATTGATTTGATGTAGATTCCCTTTTGCTCATTAACTTAGCATTTTCTTAATTTATCAAAATAAACTATTAACATTTCTAATTTTGAAAGCCTTTTTACTTTGCAGTATTTTTTTCACAGCTGCCTAAAACTTTTGTATATTACATTTTTTTTTATCACGGTTTGGTGCTCTATTTCCTTAGTATGCCATCATTTCTGTAAGAACTGTATATTGAAAAGGTGTGTGGTTTAAACTAAATAAATCAACTCAAACTCTGAATGTATGCTCTACAAGTCAGTTATCAGCGTTATCTTGGTTCAATTTCAGTGGAAAGAGACAAGTATTTTTTTACTAGGAGGTGAAAACTATGATTTTATTTGTCTGGGATATATTTTGGGGGGCACTGTATGTCATACGGATTTTTGGGGCAATATATGTGACATTGATTTATAAGGTACTGACTTATGGGAGAACTGTTTGACACTGTTATTTTCAGGGGCACTATAAGCTAATTTATTGAGAGGCACAGTGTGTATAGTAGATATGAGCGAATTTCTCAAAAATTCGATTCAGCTGATTTGTCGAATTTTTCCCCAAAATTCGGTTCATTCAGAATTTATTTGCGAATCACATAAAAAAACAGCTATTTCCTGTCTGTATAGAGCTCGTATGGTCTAGTAGAACATTGTGCCATGCAGAAATATGCATAAGGAGCGTGGGCAGAAAGTGAAGCGTGGTCTAGGACCTAATGTTGGCACCATGGCCCTGCGTCACCATATGCAGCATCACCATCCAGTAGCCTGGGAGAAATGTTTCTCAGATGTGATGGTCCATCCTGCCACAGCCACAGCAGCAGCGCTCTGTGGCACACATCCCATTTCAGGCATCAAGACTCCACCACCTCTGCTGAAGGGAGCTGTCTTTTCCATCATCTACCGGTCCAGTTGCTCCTTGCCACTCATCGCACCAGCAGTCGTTCACTGAAGCGATTGCCAAGAGACAGCAGTATGCGTCCAGCCATCCTATGGCACAGAAGCTGACTGTGCCACTGTCCAAGTTGGTGGTACTGGAGTCCCTTCCTTTTCAAGTGGTGGACTCTCCACCGTTCAGAGAACTGATGGCTTGTGCCGAGCCGAGGTGGAGAGGTGGACAATCAGTGCAGTGGGGGCCAAAGTTACCCCAAGGAGAACTCGCTTGTCCACCAGAAATGTGGAGAGACTCAGCTTTGTCAAGATGAATCAGGCGTGAATCAGCCAGGATTTCCACACACCAATGCCTGATGCATCAAATTAGATCAGCCATGCCACCTCACCCAAACTTTGACAAATGAGTCTGGATTTTTCTGTCTACCTGCCTCAGATACTATTCTGATGCTGCAACCTGCCTGATGCCACACATCTGCTGCCAGCTGCTCCTTCTGCCTGCCACCATTTTTTACCAGGGAATGGTATTGCCACCCACCTCCCCACTCTTCACTGGGCCATTATGTAGCCTTCTGCTGCTGCTGCCACCTCGCCACTCAGGTCTCCTCATGCTGCTGCTGTCACCTCCAGGCTATGTCACTATGTCACCTCCTCATTATGTCACCTAGCTGCCGCCACCTCAAAATTATGTCATTGTGCCACTCTCTGGCCTGATGCATCTGCTGCTGCTGTTTCTGCTACCACCTCCACGCTGTGTAATTGTGCCAATGTGTGGACTACTCATGCTTCTGCTACCTCCACAATCTGTCATTGTGCTGCTCTGTGGCCAACTCATCCTGCTGCCACCTCCACAATCTGTCATTGTGCCACTCTGTAAACTACACATGCTGCTGCCACCTCCATAATCTGTCATTGTGCCACTAGGTAAACTACTCATGCTGCTGCCACCTCCACAATCTGTCATTGTGCCACTCTGTAAACTACTTATGCTGCTGCCAACTGACCACTCTCTCACTTGACCACCATGTGGTTTCCTAATGCTGTTTCCACCCTCCAGCACTCTATGACATTGCCACTATGTTTGGTTTTCCCCTTCTTTTAATCTGTCAGAAGGAATGAAAAGGACAAACAGAACCAATTTTGTCTTTGGAGAAGCAATAAGACCAGTATGACATTGTCCTTTGTTTGTATCAGGATTTTCTGATGATTGGGTAGCCAAAAGCAGGAGTGGATACAAAATACAGAAGATATGCAACGATTCCATTTACAAAATTTCTGCTGACACCCTCTCCACTATTTAAGGGGGTGGGGCTCTACATGTATCAGCATTTAACAGGTGAAAAAAATAACTCTTTGCCACAGATAGCAATATCCCAACAAACTGAACTTGATGGATTTCAGATATGTGTAGGGGAGACATACAAACACTGGATTTGACACAGAGATCCCCACAATAAGTGAAAAAAAATTATCTCTTTCCCAACGTTTAGCAATGCCCCAAAATAAAAAAGGGCGGGTTTTTAGGAACAGGAGGAGTTGGGGGCCCCCCCCAAACACCGGGTGTTTTTGAAAGGTATTGCCCCAAAAAGTAACTTAGAATCGGAATTTTTTGAACGGGGGTCCCAATCTAGTGGGGGGCCCTTACATAGAATGTTATGCATATGACACAGTAAAAAGTGGCATTTTTTCCCATCTGCCTTTTTTATGGGGCTGTGACATCACAAAGGGGGTTGGCCCGGCTGTTTGGCGGGCCGGGTCTGCATTGTCTTTGAGGGTGTTCCTTTTTTCCCCCCCATAGTTCTTTGCCCTTTTTTTACCCATGTGCCGCGGCCTTTTTAGGATTCATTCCCACGAATGGGCCATAAAACTTCGGCTTCATTCAAAATCGAAATTTTTCCCCGGGAAATTGAAAAACTAATTTCCATTTTATTTCGACAACTGGGGGGGGGCCCTTAAACGATGGGGGCCCCCGAAACTTGCCCGGGTTAACCCGGGGTGCTGAGGGTGGGCCTTGGGTTTTTGTAAACAGTGGCTCTCTCCTGCTTCCTGCACTGACCTTTGGGGTCACTTTATCATGCCTAGGAAAAATTTGAGTTGGGGGGAAATTTTCTAAAAAAATTCGTTTTTCGGCCCTTTTTCGCCTTTTTTTCCCCGACAAAAAAAAAATTGGGTTTCTAAAAATTATTTTTGGCACGAATCGGGGTTAAAAAAAGAACTATTCCCCACTCCCAACAAGCCGGGCGGGTTGCTGTAAAACTTTTTTTCCCAATGCTTAAATATGCAGGGGGAGTTTGGTTTGGTCTTCAAACTTATGTTGTTTTTTTTGTATGAAACGAAAGTGATTTCCCCCAAAGTTTGGGAATCGCTTCCTTTTAAAAACCCCTGGGAACTTAAGAGGGCAAAACTGCCCAAAAAACTAAGGGGGGAATGTAGCCTGTAAATTTCATCCCAAGTGAAAGGGGGAAAAAAACCCAAGCTGGGATAAAGGGGGCAACATTAGTGACCAAGTGGGGGGTGCGGGGGGCAGCCACAGCAGCAAGGTCGGGCGTGGCACAATGAAATTTCTGTATTTGGAAAAACCGGGAAACCCAAACAGGTGGCAAAATGACTGAGAGGGGAGGGAGGGCCAGCAAAAGGGTTCAAGCAGGGGAAACAATGACATTCGGGAGGCGGCAAAAACAGTTTTTGGCCACAGAGTTGCAAAATTGAAAAACAGGGGTGGGTCACGACAGCAGCAGCAGGGAGTTTCAGGCATGGCAAAATTAAACATTTTTTGGAGGGCGGAAAAAACAGTATTGGGGCCACAAGTGGCAATCACACAGTGTGGGGGTTCATGGCAGCTTTGAGGTCGGGTTTTGGGGCCCAAAATGACATTCTGGAGGGGCAAAACAGTTTTGGGGCCAAAAGAGTGGCCCCATTAAAACCCCAGTGGGGAGGTCGGGGGCGGCAGCAGTAGAGTTCAGGCAGGGGGAACAATGACATTCTGGAGGGGGCCCAAAAACAGTATTTGGGCCCACAAGTGGCAAAATCACATAGTGTGGAGGGTCCCCGGGGGGCAGCAGTAGGGAATCGGGAAAAGTGGCACAATGACTTTCTGGGGGGCGGAAAAAACCAGTATTAACCACAGAGGGGCACAATACACAGTTGGAGATCATGCGGCAGCAAAATGAATCAGGCAGTTGGCACAAGGGAATTTCTGGAGGTGGAAAACATATTAGGCCCAGAGTGGCAAAATCAAAACGTGTGGGGGTCACACAGCAGCAGCTTTGAGTTTCGGGCAGTGGAAAAAATGAATTCTGGGGCGGCAAAAACAGTATTGGGGCCACAGAGTGGAAAAAAACACAAAAGTGGGGAGGTCCGGCGGCAGCAGTATGGGGTCAGGCAGGGGCAAAATGACTTTTGGGAGGGGGCCCAAAACAGTATTGGGCCCACAAAAGGGGCACAATCCCCAAAAGATGGAGGTCACGGGGGGGTTTGCGGGTTTGGATAAGGCAGTGGCACAATGACATTTTTGGAGGGGGAAAAAACATTTTTGGCCCCACAAATTCCCCAATGTTACGTGTGGAGGTCACGACAAAGCAGGCATGAGATCGGGCCCTGTCAAAATGACATTCTGGAGGGGGCCCCAAAAACAGTTTTTAGGGCCACAGAGGGGCCCACAATCACAAGTGTGGAGGTCCCCGGGGGCAGGGGAAAATGAGGTCAGGCAGGGGGCACAATGCATTCTGGGGGGCCCGGCAAAACAGTTTTTCCACAGAGGGCACAATCACACCGGGAGGGAGGTCACGGGCGGCAGCAGAAATGAGTTTCGGGCAGGGGCCCAAAAAATTGACATTCTGGGGGGGCCCCCAAAAAACATTTTGGGGCCCGAGGGGCCAATCACACAGTGTGGAGGCCCAAAGCGGCAGCAAAATGAATCGGGCAGTGGCACAAGAATTTTTGAGGTGGCAAAACAGTTTTAAAGGCCACAAGTGGCCAATCACACAGGGGTGGAGGTAAATCGGGCAGCAGTTGAATCGGCAGTGGCACAATGCCCATTTTTGGAGGGGGCCCAAAAAGTATTGGGCCCACGAGGGGGCACAATAAAAAACCCCACATTTGGGGGGGAAGGTCACGGCCCCCCAGCAGAAAGGGGTCGGGCAGGGGGCACAATGACATTCTGGAGGGGCAAAACATTTTTAAAGGCCACAGATTTGGCACAATCCCCACAGTGTGGATTTTTAAAGGCGCACCCAGTATGAATCAGGGAGTGGCCCCAATAAACTTTTCTGGGGCCGGCAAAAAAGTATTAGGCCACGGTGGCAAAAATGTTACAGTGGGGAGGCCGACAGCACCCAGCATGTAACGGGCAGGGGCCCAAAATGTTTTTTGGAGGGGGGAAAAAACAGTTTTAAACCCACAGAGGGGCCCACAATCCCCACATGTGGGGGTCACGCACGGGCCACATAAATTTTCACCCCAGGGCCAAATGACATTTGGGAGGTGGAAAAAAACATTTTTTAGGAACTGAGGGGCACAATCACACAGTGTGGAGGTCCGCCAGCACACATGAGATCGGGCCAGTGGCACAATGACATTCTGGGGGTTGGCAAAACAGGGGGAAGGGCCCAGGTGGCACAATGACGAGGGGGGGGAAAGGCCCAAGGCCCGGAGCAGCATGAGGTCGGGCAGTGGAAAAAATGAAAACAGTGGGAAGGCATGGCGCAGCCTTTGCAGAAAGAAAGCAGCGGGACCCGACATTTGGACAATGACACAGTGTGGTTTCCGGGCCCAAACAGCAACACAGCAGCAGCATGAGGTCTAGAGGGCAAAAAGACAGGGTTGGGGTGGGTGGCAAAAACCGGGTCCCTGGAAAAGAAGGGTGGTAGGAAAAGATGGAGAAACTGTCGGGCAGATGTGTGGCATAAGGGGGTGGCGGCATCAAATAGTTTTTCCACACCCTAAGGCTTTGGGTGTGGGGAAATCCGGCCCGCCCAAAGCCTGAATTTCCATCTTGAAAAAGGGGGCAGTCTTTTCCACATTTCCGGTGGGAAAAGGGGTTTTTCTCCTTGGGAAAACGAGGGCCCCCCCCGGGCCACTAAAACCAACCCGTCTGATCCCCACACTACTGGGGGGCCGGGATACATTTCTCCACTGCAAACTCGGCAAGTTGGGGGGACACCATCCGTTTGGCTGCCCATTAGCCCCGCGGATCTTCAAAAACTGAGGGGGCGAGTGCGTCCAAGTATTTCAAAAACGCGTTGGTTTCGGGGAAAGCTCCAGGTCCTGCTGTTTGCTGCTGGGGGACTGCCCCCCTTTCATTTGGCAGGTAAAGGGAAACTGTCATCAGTGAACGGCTTAGGTTACAATGATGGAGCGGGTACTGCTCCCCCCCCACCCTTTCCCCCAGCACCGGGAAAGTAGTACGTGAGCGCTAAAAAAAACCCCCCGGTCAACCTCCCAAGGAGGGACGATGCTCCCAATAGCAGGGGCCAAAAATTTATTACGGAGGATTTCCCCTTTTAGTATTTGATTTTTGGTCCCCCTCTCAATAGCTGGGAAAAAGGCTCCCATTTTGGGGGGGTGGGCGAGGGTCCAATAGGGGGGAAAGCCAGAAGTCATCCCTTTCCCGGATGCTGACTTTTCCCGGCTGTCATTTCCGGGCAAATAACTTTGGCTGCGGGCCATCTGCACAAGTACTCCGGGGGGGCTCCCTCCCTCCTTTTCCACTGTTTACTAAACGGTGCGGGGGGTCATCTGCCTAATCTTCCTCATCTCCTTCCACCTCCCCCAGCGGGCCCCTGCTCCCCCTTCTTGTCACCTGGGTTTAAAAAAATCCACTCATTTCACCAACAATGCTTTGCCCCAATTTTCATCCTCCTCCTTTTAATTTCCCCCCCGGGGACCATGGGGGCCACGAATTAGTGCCAAAGTCCCCCCCCTCCCCGAAGTTTTTTCAAAATTTGGGGTTCCAAGGTCATGAAGCAGGGGAATGGTTTTTTTTACCCCCGAAAGTTCGGGCGACTGACAAATAACGTCGCCCCCCCCAAAAAGGCCTCAACAAAGGGCCAGGTGTCCCCTAAAAATGAGCGGCAAAGGTGCATCAAAGTTAAACAGGGGAGTTTTTTGTCTCCCGGGAAATTTCAAAAATTCTTAAATTTGGCCCTTTCCTGTTATACAGTGGGGCCCAAATGTGTAGGCGGGAAATTTCCCAGGGTGGGAAAATCGCATACAGAGTGTGTTGGGGGAGGTCGTTTCCCCGCTGCATCTGAGGAGGGGGGTTTGGGCTTTTTTAACGAATGGAAAAAAGGCTTTTCACAGTTTCCTGGCCTTTTTCAGAATGTTTAAAGATCGGGGGGGGAAAAGACTTCAGGAACCTTTTCAAACCCCCAATTAAACACTGCGCCTGCGGGGCCCGCAGGGAACCCATCCCCCTCCTTTTGCAGCGCGGACCCCCTTTGTTCCTCCCACCCTTTCCGTAAAACCATTTTCCCGGGTTTTGCAGTTGGCGCGGGAGAAAGCCACACATGTTTTCTTGCTGCATGCGCGAGCGTTCCTCCCCTGACTTCGTTCCCGGGGCAAGCCAGGGGTAGAACGCGTGACACCGTGTGCCCTGCAAAAAATGGGGTTTTGAGGACCAACTTTTGGAGGCTGGGGTTGGTGGTGGTGGTGGAGGAGGAGGAGGCGGACTTTTGGGCGGGGTGCAGCAGTTTGAAACGTGGGGGGGGAAGCGGGTCCCCTGCCCCAAGTTTTTGGGTTGTGCCGGGGTGAAGCACATTCACCCAGTGGGCCGTAAAGGACTTTAAAGGGCCCCTTTGGCCCAGTAGTTCAGCCCAACGTCCGCGCTCCCTGTGCTTTTTGGGAACAAAACGAAAACTCAAGGGACTGACCCAACTTCTGTTGTACATATTTTTTGAAGTGCGGGTTTTTAAATTTTTTGGGGAAAAAAAATTTAAACGGCTTGGAACTCTCCTCTCGGCTCGGACAACCCATTAGTTCCGAAGGGTTTGCAGATTTCCCACCTTTTGGGAAAAGGGAGGGACTGCAATACCAACAATTTGGGGAAGGGGAGCTTGGCACTGTTTTGAAACCTTAGGAGGGTTTGGAAACGCATTACTTTTTGTATTTTTTCAATGGGCCCCGCTGAATGACTGCGGGCGCCATAGTAGCGAGGAGCAGGAGCTCGGGCCCGGGGGGATGATGTAAAAGGAAAACAGCTCCCTTCTGCAGAGGGGGGGGAGCCTTGATTTGGCTGCAATGGCATGCGGCCACGGGGCGTGCTGTGGCTAGTTGTTTGGGGGGGGGCGGATGGCCACCCCCAATCTGGCCACTTTTTCCCAGGCCCCCGGGCTGGGGGAGCTTGCTTTTTGGTTGACCAGGGCCGGGTCCCCAACTTTAAGCCCCCTGGCCACGCTTCACTTTCGCCCCCAAAAAATTTCAAAACATATACCCTATTGGGGGACTCCCCGGTGTTTTAGCAAAAAAACTGCCAAAACCCTGCCGGTTTTGGGTTTTTACCGAAAACCCTTTCCCCCACGGGATTAAACAAAATTGCCGCCGTTTGGCCTCGCTGAGCCCCGAAACCCCCCTGCTTTCTTGGCCCTGCAAAGGGGGTTTTTTTAAACCCCCGGGGCCCGCTTGGCTCCCGACCTCACACTGCTGCTATCCTGCTGACTCACGGCCACACGACCCAAATTGTGGCTGCGCTGCTTTCCTGAAAGCGCAAGCTGGGCGCCTTCTTCCCCCTGACGTTAAAAAGCCCTTGCCTTTACCCGGGCCCCAAATGTTTGGGGGGGGAAAATTTATCCTTTTATTTGTGTTTTTATCGACACGTGTCCCTCCCTCAACCCGGGTTTTTTTATGCCCGAGGCTGACCTCTACAAAAAATTTACCTCCCCCTGCCACTTTTCCAAAAATCTTTTAAATTTGCCCCCTACTGCAAAAAAACAGGCGATTTGGGGGCCCCCTTTCTTCGCTGCAAAATTTGTGCTGACTGCCCTCCCAATTTTTTCAAACTCCTATATAGAGGCCCCTGACCCCCGACCCCATAGTAGATCTCTGCCTGAGGGAATGGAGGGGGCAGAGGTGGGTGAGGGGCAGGTTTTAGGGCCGCGGTCCCCTCCCGGGCCCGCCCAAAAAAATTTGGGTTTTGTCTGGGTTCCCACCGACTCCCTTGGGTGGGGTTGGGCAGATGTCATCGGGGGAAGAGGTTTACCTATCAACCATTTAAAAAACCCCTTGGGTTGCTGAAAAAAACACACGGCCCCTTATGAAAAAGGGGGAGTTGTGGCCCAACCCAGTGAACCCCCGCTGCGACTTTCCCCTTGGGTGTGCGGGCCTGGGGCCTGTTCCAAAATTTTTTGTTTCCCCTGCCACTCGCAGGTGGGAGAGCCTTTCCACTTCTCTGTCGACATAAATGTTTTGTTTTTAAAATGAAAAGACACTGTTTTTATTTATGATATCTGTATAAGATAAATATTCACCCTGTTTTTTTTACTCCAAATGAACCCATAACAAGCTTTTGGGAACCTTGAATAAAAATTTTGGCCCCCACAAAATTGGGCCGGAAAAACTTACTTTTTATTGTTCGTTTAAAAAACTTGTGTTTTTACCCAAAATTTAAAAACACAAACAGGGTTAATTAACTTTTGGGCATGAAATTTGGCTACAGGGAAAAAAGTATAAATTTTTGGCGTTGAAAAAGACGGTTTTTTTTTTTTGCGCACACCAGCAAAACCCAAGCTTAATTAACCCCTGGATGTAAAAAACGGGAATAAAAAATTTAGCCGCACAAAATAGTAGCTTTGTAGCGTGTTTCAATTGGTGTTTTCTTCGCCCCACAAGAGATACAGTTGTAATTTACCTTTTGCTTGTGGAAATTTTGGGGTACAGGAAAAAAATTTTTATATTTTGGCGTTGAAAAAAACAGTTTATTTTTGTCACGGGCCAAAAACAACGTTAAATTTTTAAACCCCGGGGAAAAATTTCCCAATGAATTGAGCCCCACAAAATAATAGCTTTTTTAGGTGTTTCCCTTGCGTGTTTCTACGCCCACACAACAAGAGATACGTTGTAATTAACCTTTGGGTTGTAATTAGGGGTACAGGTAAAAATTTTTTTATATTTTGGGGCCTTTTTAAAAAGACGGGTTTATTTTTTTCAACACACCAAAAAAAAAAAAAAACGCATTAAATTTTTCCCCCGGATGTAAATTGCGCAAAAAATTGAGCCGCACAAAATTGTAGGGGTTTGTTGCGGTTTTTACAATTGGTGTTTTCTCGCCACACAACAGAATACAGTTTTAATTAACCTTTGCTTGTTTAATTAGGCTACAGGAAAAATGTATATATTTTTGGGTTGAAAAAAAACCCGGGTTTATTTTTGTCCCGCACACCAGCAAAACAAATGCTTAAAATTAAACCCCCGGATGTAAATTGTGCAAAAAGAATTGAGCCCCACAAAATAGTAGCTTTGTAGCGTGGGTTTCAATTGCGTGTTTTTTTTAAACCCCACAACAAAATACAGTTGTAATTTTCCTTTGCTTTGAATTAGGCTACAGGGAAAAAATTTTTATATTTTGCCGTTTTTAAAAAAGACGGTTTTTTTGGGGTCAGCACACCCCCCAAAACAACCCCTTAATTTAACCCCCGGGTGTAATTTTCGCCCCAAAAAAATTGAGCCGAAAAAAAAAAAGTAGCTTTTTAGCGTGTTACAATTGCGTGTTTTCTTTCGGAAAACAACAAGGGGATACAGTTGTAATTAACCTTTTTTTGTGAATTAAAGGTACAGGAAAAAAAAATGTATAATTTTGGCGTTTAAAAAGACGGGGTTTTTTGGGGCAGCCCCACCCAAAAAACAACACTTAATTAACCCCTTGGGGTGTAAAATTTCCCAAAGGGAAATTTAGCAGCCAAAAATTTAATGTTTTTGTTTGGGAAAAACGCTGTTTCTTTAAATGAATACAACAGGAACTGCTAGGGTCCCACTTGGTAATTTAATGTAAAAACAGCTTTCCCGTGGGCGCCACTGGGTTTCATTCCAAATTTAACCCCCAAAAAATTAAAAAAATTTAAAAATTAAGAGAACAGTCTCGAGACAAGCTGAACACCCCAAGAAATCGCTATTAAAAATCAAATCTTCAGCAAGACTATAAACCCGGCAAACACCTTCCCTATAAACAAAGGAGAGGAGTTTAGCTCCCGGGGGTCGCGCCCCGGGCTTATATAGGCGGGGGAGTCACAGAATTTCCCCCCCCGGGCTTGATTTGGGTTTTCCCTGCACATGTCATGCAGGGGGGGGGGTATGCCCTTCCCTTTTCCCCCCAAAAGTGCTTTGCCCCCTTTTAGCCCATGTTCTCCAGGGGCCCTTTTATCAATCAAAAACACACTTCGTTTCACCCCCGAAGTACCCCAAAGTTCGACTTTTAACCCCAACCGAAGTTTTCCCCCAAATTCTAAAAAAAGAATTTCCCCTTCGTTTTGAATCAAATTTGCCCATCTTACTAGGGAAAAATCTTATAGAAGTCAATGGGGACTTTAAACCCCAAAAGGCCCCTTTGTTCTAAAAAACTTTAAAGCATTCTTTAAATTTCTGTTTTGAGCATGCGACAATAAAAGCTGTCCCCAACAATCATATACAAAATTTAGAAATCTTTTTTTTAGGGAAAAAAAAAAAAACGGCTTAAAAAGGGAAAAAAAAATGCATTTATGTTTGTTTTAGTAAGTGAAAAAAAAAAATGGCGACAGATTCCCTTTAAGAGACCAGAAGTTAGAAAATGCATGAAGTAAGTAATGGCAAGAGGGAGGATGCCAGGCACCTTCTTTGACTTGTGAAAAAAATTTATGCATTTTTTAAAAAGTTGTTTCCCGGGGGGCTGAAGCAGTGATGTCGTCCCCTGCAGTTTTCCCTTGATTTTCCTTAGGGCTAAATGTTTTTTTCAAAAAAGAAAAGAAAATTTTTCCTTGGGGAGGTTTCACTGTAAAAAACTTGCAAAAATTTCGCCAAAAAAAGTTATGAAAAAGAGCCTGGTTTGGGGTTTGTTTAAAAAGAAAGCAGGGGACTTGGGTTTGGGGGACCCAAAATTTTTTATCTTTGGGGTTGACTGCATTCTTTTTATAACAAGAAAAATTTCAGTTTTATAAAAAAAATTTATTTTTCTTTAGCAGAGATGTAAAAATCTTTGTGACATATATTGGCTGCTAAAACCTTAAATATCATGGAATAAGAAAAAGACAATTTAGGATTCTAACCATTAACAATCAAAAGAACAAATCTTGTGTGAATTCTCTGATATGTTTGCCCAGGAAAGCGGTCTCACTTAGCTATGGTATATTGCTGAGAACTGAGAATGTTCTTTATGATTTCTGATTAGCAGAGTCTACAGGACTCTCAGATTGACAACCTTTAACCCATATGCACTACTGGTAGATCAGAGATGGTGCTGAATAGTAAACACGAGGGGCCACGTGTAGGAAAACTGTTTAGGTCTAACGCTTTCTTTGTTGCCCTTAGCAACCGATCAGAGGTCCCCTTTCATTTCACTTAGTGCTCTAAAAAATGAAAAAGGAGCTATGATTGCTTGCTATGGGCAACAAAGAAAGTCTTAGACCTAGACAGTTTTCTTACATGTCCCCCTAAGTTTTTAACAAGAGTGACATCTGTATGCTTGGGTGAAATGGATTTTTGTACTTTTAAAAGCAAATCTATTAACTTATTTTACAAACAATCTATTACTGTTACAAATTTGTTATATATTAAAGATCCAGACAGCTTTCATGCATGTCCCTCTAGTTGTGAAGTAAAAGCAGGACGTGGTCCAGACGGTAATACTGTATATCCAGCTGCAGTATAACAAGTCTCAGACCAGCTGGTAAAAAGTAAATTAAAACATCTAGTGGTCTACAATAGGTATGAAAAACGAAAGAGGGCGGCACGAAAGTAGTTCAAAGCACGAAACCAAGCTCAATATTTGAAGTAGAACAACACAAATGATCATGGAAGAGAACCAGGTTGTCTAAACTAATAAGGGCCCATTTACACGGCAATGGACAAATACCAGTCGGTGTATCCGACCGGTATTTGTCCGGTTTCTCTGCCGTGCTCACGGCCGGGGAGGGGGAGGGGGGCGGTTCTCTGCGATGAGCGGAGAAAAGCTCTCCCCCACACATTTACTTGCACATATTCCGTCGGGCGGCCCGCATTTTCCCTTCAGGCTGAACTGGATGGATTTAAGATGTGTGTAGGGAAGATATATAACTCCCTGCCACAGATAGCAATATCCCAAAATAAAAACACTGGTTCAGGAACAGGTGTGTATATGACACACACCTGTGTATTTGAAAGATATTTCACCCAGTAACTCTAAAATCAGAAGTATTTTGCACAGAGTGCAATCTAGTACTACTACAGAGAGATGCTTTTGCTACGAGACACATTGACAAGTGTCAGAATTTAACATGGCTGCCCTATTTATAGTGCTGTGACAGAAGCTGGCTGGCTGCTGATTGGCTGCATGACTGCACATGTAATTGAGAGTGTTCCTTTTCTTCCTCCTCTTCTTACCACGAATCAGCATGAATTTCGGCTTCGTTCAGAATCTAATTTTTCTTGTAAACTAATTCCACTTTGTTAAAATCGACTCGCTCATCCCTAATAGTGTTGAGCGATTATTATCGACAAAGTTGAAATCGGCACGGTTTTTATGTTGATCAGATTTTTTCGATAACGCAATAATTTAGGTTAAAATCTGCGCATAACCTATTAATATCGCGCCATTTTCAGCGCTTCCTGTCATTTTGGCGGCCAGCAAATCAGCTTAGAGAATAGAGCGGGGTGAGCTGGGTGGTTGCGACGCCCGGGAATGGGATGTGTATGGTTGTGATTGGCTGGAAAAATCACATGACCTCGTTTTTCAATAGAACACCCCTTCCTGTTAAGCCTCAGTTTGTGTCTGTGTATCATATGGAGGTCGTGTGCTCGGTCTCTGTCAAAAAGCTCAGCGAAAACTGTTCTATTTTTTTCCAAACAGACAAACTATGCTTTTAGCTGTGAACATTAGAACTTAGGTAGATTAGAGATTTGCAGTTTTTAGTTTCATAGTTTCATAGTTTGTAAGGCCGAAAAAAGACGAGATGTCCATCCAGTTCAGCCTGTTGTGCTAAGGTGTTGATCCAGAGGAAGGCAAAAAACCCCAATGAGATAGATGCCAATTGTCCTCATTTTAGGGAAAAAATTCCTTCCCGACTCCAATTGGCAATCGGAAAAATCCCTGGAGTAATGACCCCCCTCTAGAATCCTAGACACTATAACCTGTTATATTATTACGCTCCAGAAATCCATCCAAACCCTTTTTTGAACTCTGTCAGTGAATTCACCATGACAATTTCCTCTGGCAGAAAATTCCAACAGTCTCACTGTTTCTTACTGTAAAGTATCCCTTTCTTTTTTATGTAGAAACTTTCGTTCCTCAACGACGTAGGGGATGCCCCTTGTTTAGATACAGCCTGGGTTATAAATAATCTTGGGAAAGATTCTATATTGACCTTTTTTTGTATTTAAACATATTTTTTTATGTCCCCGAAGCCGTCTTTTCTCTAAACTAAATAACCCAATCTTGCTAATCTTTCTGAGTATTGTAGTCCACCCAGTCCTTTTATTATTTTTGTTGCCCTCCTTTGTACCTGTTCAAGCTCTACAATGGTCTTTTCCCGTGCACTGGTGCCAAAAACTGTACACAATTATTCCATGTGTGGTTCTAACAGAAACATTTTTATAATGGCGAAAAATTTTTCCCTCTCATGTGCCTCTGTGCCCCTTTTTTTGCCCCCCATAATCCTATTTGCCTTGGCAGCTGCTGTTGACACGGGCTGCTACAATTAATTTTTATTTTCCACCAGGATTCCCAAGTCCTTCCCCATGCACTTTTACCCAGCCTTTTTCCATTTTACATGTAGTCATGAATGGTTTTTTCCCCTCCCCATGTGCATAACCTTGCAATTTATCTGTGTTAAACCTCATCAGCCATTTCCCTGCCCAGGCCTCCAACTTACCCAGATCTCTTTGTAATAACACATTATCCTCTATTGTGTTGATTATTTTACAGAGCTTAGTGTCGTCTGCAAAGATCGATATTTCTACTATGTAATCCCTGTGTAAGATCTTTAATGAAAATGTTGGAAGAGGATAGGGCCCAATACTGACCTTGTGGTACCCCACTAGTAACAGCAATCCAGTTGAGTATGTACCGTTAATTATACCCTTTGTTTTCTATCAGTGAGCCAGTTGCTTACCCACTTGCACACATTTTCCCCCAGTCCAAGCATTCTCATTTTATTTGCCCAAACCCTTTTTTGTGGCACCGAATCAAATGCTTTAGAAAAATCTAGATATATTGACATCCAGTGGGCCCCACCCCGATCCAATCTAGCACTGACTTCCTCATAGAAGCTGATGAGATGAGGTCTGGACCGGACCAATCCTTCATAAACCCCTGCTGGAACGGCGTTATACATTTATTTTCAGTGAGATACTCCAGGATAGCATTCTCTGAGTAAACCTTCAAAAAATTTTACTACAAACAGAGGTCAAACTTACGGCCCTATAGTTTCCTGGATCCTTCTTACCCTTTTTGAATTTTGGCACCCATTTGCTATGCGCCAATCCTTTGGGACATACCTCGTTATTGCAGTCCATAAATATTAAGAATGGGGCCTATCTATGACATCATTAACTCCCTTAGGACACGTGGGTGTATGCCATCTAGACCTGAGGATTTGTCTATTTTAATCTTCTTAAGACGGAGCTGCACATCTTCCTGGGTTAGACAAGAAACTTTTAAGTTGGAGTTTACCTCATCCCTCTGTTCAACAGGAAGCTCATCCTCCTCGGTAAAAAGGTATATACCTCTCACAGTGGTAGCCTGGGACGTTTTTAAAAATATCCCATTTATTATTTCTTCTGCCATATTTAAACACATTTTTCCCAGTCAATACGGTTTAGGTCCTCACTAAGCTGAATAAAATTAGACTTCCTAAAATTATGTGTTTTTGTGGCTTTCTTGACCAAAAAAAATCTATTGAAGGATAAACGGAAAGTTACTTAGGCTGAGAATTTTAAAGGAGCATCCAAGCGCTGTACAGCCGCAGGGTGGGGGGGGGGGGGGGGCGAGTTGCGGACGAACACAGACAGACAGGCTGGCAGGCAGGCTTTTGGAAGGAGAGTGGTTATTGTGCAGCCCAGACTGTGATTTGACCCTGAATTGCAATGGGTTTTGATTAACAGTTTTTGGTGAAATATTACTTGTATGTTGTGCAGCCTTTACTTATATTAGGTTTCAGATCTTTTTAGTAACT
>JAODAL010064431.1:0-18719 GCA_025379985.1 Phyllomedusa bahiana
GGAAAACCCTTGATCACTGCGACCCTCAAACGCCATATTGCTTTTTTCATTCTGAGCGTATAAAGCCGATATTACATATTTATGGTGGAAGCTGCGTTTCCTGATACAGAGCTCCAGACCCACTGCTCAGATGGGGTCTCATGACCTGCAGCCACCACTAGGGGGAGCTCCCTGTAGACAGTGTTATCAATGAGGTTAGCGTATTCTCTGTCTGCAGTCACCACTAGGGGGAGCTCCCTGTAGACAGTGTTATCAATGAGGTTAGCGTATTCTCTGTCTACAGTCACCACTAGGGGGAGCTCCCTGCAGTGTTATCACTAAAGTCAGTGTATTCTCTGTCTGCAGTCACCACTAGGGGGAGCTCCCTGCAGACAGTGTTATCATTAAAGTCAGTGTATTCTCTGTCTGCGGTCACCACTAGGGGGAGCTCCCTCCAGACATTGTTATCATTGAGGTCAGTGTATTCTCTGTCTGGCGGTCACCACTAGGGGCCACTCCCTGCAAACAGTGTTATCATTGAGGTCAGTGTATTCTCTGTCTGCGGTCACCACTAGGGGGAGCTCCCTCCAGACATTGTTATCATTGAGGTCAGTGTATTCTCTGTTTGCAGTCACCACTAGGGGGCACTCCCCACATAGAGTGTTATCATTGAGGTCAGTGTGTCCTCTGTCTGGCGGTCACCACTAGGGGCCACTCCCTGCAGACACTGTTATCAATGAGGTCAGTGTATTCTCTGTCTGCAGCCACCACTAGGGGGAGCTCCCCGCATACAGTGTTATCATTAAAGTCATTGTATTCGTTGTCTGCAGCCACCACTAGGGGGCGCTCCCTGCATAGAGTGTTATCATTGAGGTCAGTGTATTCTCTGTCTGCAGTCACCACTAGTGGGAGCCCCCTGCATACAGTGTTATCATTGAGGTCAGTGTATCCTCTGTCTGCAGTCACCACCAGGGTGCGCTCCCTGTATACAGTGTTATCATTGAGGTCAGTGTATTCTCTGTCTGTAGTCACCACCAGGGGGCGCTCCCCGCATAGAGTGTTATCATTAAAGTCATTGTATTCGTTGTCTGCAGCCACCACTAGGGGGGCGCTCCCCGCATACAGTGTTATCATTGAGGTCAGTGTATTCTCTGTCTGCAGTCACCACCAGGGGGCGCTCCCCGCATAGAGTGTTATCATTGAGGTCAGTGTATTCTCTGTCTGCAGTCACCACCAGGGGGCGCTCCATGCAGACAGTGTTATCATTGAGGTCAGTGTATTCTCTGTCTGCGGTCACCACCAGGGGGCGCTCCCTTCAGACAGTGTTATCATTGAGGTCAGTGTACTCTCTGTCTGCAGTCACCACAAGGGGGGGAGCTCCCTGCAGACAGTGTTATCATTGAGGTCAGTGTATTCTCTGTCTGCAGTCACCACCAGGGGGCGCTCCCTGCAGACAGTGTTATCATTGAGGTCAGTGTATTCTCTGTCTGTGGCCACCACCAGGGGGCGCTCCCTGCAGACAGTGTTATCATTGAGGTCAGTGTATTCTCTGTCTGCGGTCACCAGTAGGGGGCACACCACCGCATACAGTGTTATCATTGAGGTCAGTGTATTCTCTGTCTGTGGCCACCACCAGGGGGCGCTCCCTGCAGGCAGTGTTATCATTGAGGTCAGTGTATTCTCTGTCTGTGGCCACCACCAGGGGGCTCTCCCTGCAGACAGTGTTATCATTGAGCTCAGTGTATTCTCTGTCTGCAGTCACCACCAGGGGGCGCTCCCCGCATAGAGTGTTATCATTGAGGTCAGTGTATTCTCTGTCTGCAGTCACCACCAGGGGGCGCTCCCCGCATAGAGTGTTATCATTGATGTCAGTGTCCACTATGTCTGCAGTCACCACCAGGGGGCGCTCCCTGCAGACAGTGTTATCATTGAGGTCAGTGTATTCTCTGTCTGTGGCCACCACCAGGGGGCGCTCCCTGTATACAGTGTTATCATTGAGGTCAGTGTATTCTCTGTCTGCGGTCACCACCAGGGGGATCTCCATGCAGACAGTGTTATCATTGAGGTCAGTGTATTCTCTGTCTGCGGTCACCACTAGGGGGAGCTCCTTGCGGACAGTGTTATCATTGAGGTCAGTGTATTCTCTGTCTGCGGTCACCAGTAGGGGGCACTCCCCCGCATACAGTGTTATCATTGAGGTCAGTGTATTCTCTGTCTGCAGTCACCACTAGGGGGCGCTTCCTGCAGACAGTGTTATCATTGAGGTCAGTGTATTCTCTGTCTGTAGTCACCACTAGGGGGCGCTCCCTGCAGACAGTGTTATCATTGAGGTCAGTGTATTCTCTGTCTGTGGCCACCACCAGGGGGCGCTCCCAGCAATGTAATCATTGAGGTCAGTGTATTCTCTGTCTGCGGTCACCACTAGCGGGTGCTCCCTGCAGACAGTGTTATCATTGAGGTCAGTGTATTCTCTGTCTGCAGTCACCAGTAGGGGGCACTCCCCCGCATACAGTGTTATCATTGAGGTCAGTGTATTCTCTGTCTGCAGTCACCACTAGGGGGAGCTCCCTGTAGACAGTGTTTTCAAATTTAGGTCAGTGTATTCACTGTCTGCAGTCACCACTAGGGGGGCGCTCCCTGCAGACAGTGTTATCATTGTGGTCAGTGTATTCTCTGTCTGCAGTCACCACTAGGGGGAGCTCCCTGCAGACAGTGTTATCATTGTCAGAGTATTCTCTTTTTGCAGTCACCACTAGGGGGCGCTCCCTGCAGACAGTGTTATCATTGTCAGTGTATTCTCTGTCTGCAGTCACCACTAGGGGGAGCTCCCTGCAGACAGTGTTATCATTGTCAGTGTATTCTCTGTCTGCAGTCACCACCAGGGGGCACTCCCTGTATACAGTGTTATCATTGAGGTCAGTGTATTCTTTGTCTGCAGTCACCACCAGGGGGCGCTCCCTGCAGACAGTGTTATCATTGAGGTCAGTGTATTCTCTGTCTGTGGTCACCAGTAGGGGGCACTCCTCCGCATACAGTGTTATCATTGAGGTCAGTGTATTCTCTGTCTGTGGCCACCACCAGGGGGCTCTCCCTGCAGACAGTGTTATCATTGAGGTCAGTGTATTCTCTGTCTGTGGGCCCCCACCAGGGGCTTCCCCGAGAATGTTTCTTGAGTCAGGGACCCCTTCTGTCCCCCCCAGGGGGCCCCCGCAAAATGTTATCATGAAGTCATGTACTTTTCTCATCACCACCAGGGGGGCCCCCCTTCAGACAGTGTTATCATTGAGTCAGTGTATTCTCTGTCTGCATCACCCTAAAAGGGGGGCTCCCGAACAGGTTATCTTGAGGATTTATTTTCTTTTGCGTCACCATAGGGGGACTCCCTTTAAAAGTGAAAACCTTTAGGTCAGTGTATTCTCTGTCTTCGGTCACCACCAGGGGTTCTCCCGCAGACAGTTTTATCATTGAGGTCAGTGTATTCTCTGTCTGCAGCACCACCAGGGGGCTCCCTGCAGACAGTTTTCATTGAGGTCAGTGTATCCCCTGTCTTTCAGTCACCACCAGGGTGGGTCCCTTTAACAGTGTTATTATTGAGGTCAGTGTATCCCCTGCTGAGTCACCACCAGGGGGACCCCTGCAAAGGGGTTTTTCATTGAGGTCAGTGATCTATGTCTGCAGTCACCAAGGGGCCCCCCCGCAACAGTTTATCATTTAGGTCAGTGTATCCTCTGTCTGCGGGCACCACCAGGGGGCCCCCTGCAGACAGTGTTATCATTAAGGGCATGTATTCTTGTCTGCAGTCAACCACCAGGGGAGCTCCCCACATAAGTTTATCATTGAGGTCAGTTATCTCTGTCTGAGTCACCAAGGGGGCCCCCCCCGCATAAGTGTTATCATTGGGTCAGGTATCACTTTTCGGGAGTCACCACCCAGGGGCTCCCCTGAGACAGTGTTATTATTGAGGTCATGTATCCCCTGTCTGCGGGCACAAATAGGGGCGCTTCCCCGCAGACAGTGTTATCATTGAGGTCAGTTAATTCTCTGTCTGTGTCACCATAGGGGGCCTCCCCTGAGCAGTGTTATCATTGAGGTCAGTGTATTTCCTCTGTCTGCGTCACCACCAGGGGCGCTCCCCGCATAAGTGGTTATCATTGAGTCAGTGCCCTATTTTGCAGTCACCACCAGGGGGCACTCCCCGTATACAGTGTTTCCCTTGAGATCAGTGTATCTCTGTCTGCGTCACCCAGGGGCGCTCCCCTGCAAACAGTGTTATCATTGAGTCATGTTTTCTCTGCTGCAGTCACCCCCGGGGGGCCTCCCCGAACAGTGTTATCATTAGTCGTGTATTCCTGTCTGCTCACCACAGGGGGCACCCTGTAAGGTTTTTATCATTGAGGTCAGTGTATCCTCTGTCTGCAGTCACCACCAGGGGGCGCTTTATTATTGAGCTCAGTGTATCCTCTGTGTACTTGACCACAGCTTATGTGTGTGTCATTTGTGCAGTGGCGCCGGAGTTCCTCCTTAACCTGGCGGACATCATCTGTGTGGTGGGCGACACCGTGACCTTACATTGCAGGGTGTGCGGCCGCCCCAAACCGAGCATCGCGTGGGGGGGTTTCCCCCTCAGAGCCTCCCCGGACGCAAAACAGCCCTACAAAGGCGACGGCGAGGTGAGGGCCGCGGCGCAGTCCCATGTAAACGGAGCTCACCAACTAACAAGCTTTGCATTTCCATCTTTTATCATTTCTAAGATCTCTGCCGGCTGTCAGTGAACGATGCTAGTCCCGTCTATGTATTGAGACTGATAATCTGTACAGACCTGATACCTGTCACAGCTGAGGGTCCGTTACAGGGGATCCGAGTCCTCACCTGTTCTGACACATTGTAACAGGCCCTCAGCTGTGTGAGCAGGACGGGGTCAGGGGGACGTCGTAAAGGTGTCCCGTTTGGTTGGGGGTTTTAAATTTTTTTCTCCAATGTCAGGGGGTTTGGGCCCCCCCGCGTCCCACCTTTTTTTTCCCCCTGCCCCTGTTTTTCCCCCCCCGCCCCCCGTTTTGTCCCTCCTCGCCCTCGTTTTGTTTCCCCCTCCCCCCCCTTTTTTTCCCTTCTCCCCCCCCGTTTTTCCCCCCGCCCCCCCTCGTTTTTTCCCCCCCTCGCCCTCTTTTGTCCCTCCTTTGCCCTCGTTTTTTGGGGCCCCCCCGCCCCCCTCCCTTTTTGGGCCCCCCCGCGCCCCTTTGTTTTTTCCCTCCCGCCCTCGTTTTTGCCCCCCCGCGCCCTCGTTTTTTTTCCCCCCGCGCCCCATTTTCCCCTCCCGCGCCCTCGTTTTGTTTCCCTCCCCCGGGCCCCCCGTTTTTTTCCCCCCTGCGCCCCGGGTTTTTTCCCTCGGGGGCCCCCGGGTTTTTTCCCTCCGCGCCCCCCCGTTTTGTCCCCCCCCGCCCTCCCTTTGTCCCTCCCCGCCCTCCTTATGTCCCTCCGCGCCCCCCGTTTTTTCCCCGCGTCCCCTTTTGGCCCCCCCAGGCCCTCGTTTTTTTCCCTCCCCCACCCCGTTTGGGCCCCTCCAGTCCCCCCCACGTTGTTTCCCCCCCCGCCCCTTTTTTTGCCCCCCCCCCCTAAACCCCCGTTTGGGGCCCCCCCCATGTTCACTGTTTTTTCCCTCCCGCTCCTTTGTTTTTTTTCCCTTTCCCCCCCTCGTTTTGTCCCTCCGCGCCCCTCCCTTTTTTGGGCCCCCCAGGGCCCCCGTTTTTTTCCCCCGCGCCCCTCGTTTTGCCCTCCCCGGCCCTCGTTTTTTGTCCCCCCCCCCCCCCCCCCCCCCATCCCGGTTTTTTCCCCCCGCGCCCTCGTTTTTTTTTCCCCCTTGCCCCTCGTTTTTTTCCCCCCCTGCGGGGCCCCCGGGGTTTTTTCCCTCTGGGGCCCCCGTTTTGGGCCCTCCGGGGCCCTCGTTTTTTTCCCTCCGCGCCCCCCGTTTTTGTCCCTCCGCGCCCTCGATAAAACCCCTTTTCCCCCCCCCCCGTTTTGGGCCCTCCCCCCCTCTTTTTTTCCCTCCCCCGCCCTCGTTTTGGGCCCCCCGCGCCCTCGTTTTGTCCCCTCCGCCCCTCGTTTTTTTCCCTCTGCGCCCTCGTTTTGTCCCTCTGCGCCCTCTTTTTGTCCCTCTGCGCCCTCTTTTTGTCCCTCTGCGCCCTCGTTTTGTCCCCCCGCGCCCTCCCCTTTTTTGTCCCCTTTGCCCCCCTTTGTTTTGGGCCCCCGCGTCCTCCCCTTTTTTCCCCCCCAGGCCCCCGTTTTGTCCCTCCTCACCCTCGTTGGGCCCCCCCTGTCTCACTGTTGTCCCTCCCGCCCTTCCCTTTTTCCCCCCCCTCACCCCGTTGGGCCCCTCCATTTTTTCACTGTTGCCCTCCGCGTCCTCGTTTTGTCCCCCCCGCGCCCCCCGTTTTGTCCCTCCGCGCCCTCGTTTTGCCCCCCCAGGCCCCTTTTGTCCCTCCGCGTCCTCATTTTGACCCTCCGCTCCTCGTTTTGCCCCTCCGCGTCCTCGTTTTTTCCCCCCCCCGCCCCCCGTTTTTGCCCCCCGCACCCCGGGTTTGGCCCCCCCCGCGGGCCCTCGTTTTGGGCCCCCCTCCTCGGTTTTTTCCCTCCCGTTTCCCCGTTTTTACCCCCTCCCCCGCCCACTTTTTGTCCCCTCCCCCCCCCATTTTGTTCCAAACCCCTTCCCCGTTTTTTTCCCCCGCTTTCCCCGTTTTTTTCCCCGCGCCCTCGTTTTTTCCCTCCCGCCCTAGTTTTTCCCCTCCATGGGCCCTTTTTTTGTCCCTCCGCCCCTCATTTTTTTCCCTCCGCCCCCCTCGGTTTTTTTCCTCCACCCCCCTTCCTTTTGCCCCTCCTCACCCTCCCTTTGGGGCCCCCCATTCCACTGTTTTTCCCTCCCCGCCCTCCCCTTTTTTCCCCCCGCGCCCTCTTTTTGCCCCCCCGTCCTCTTGGGGCCCCCCCATGTCTCACTGTTTTTCCCCCCCTCCGCGCCCTCGTTTTGCCCCTCCGCACCCTCGTTGGGCCCCTCCATGTTTCACTGTTGTCCCTCCGCGCCCTTCGTTTTGCCCCTCCTCACCCTCGTTGGGCCCCTCCATGTCTCACTGTTGTCCCTCCGCGCCCTCGTTTTGCCCCTCTGCGCCCTCGTTTTGTCCCTCCGCGCCCCGTTTTTTCCCCTCCCGCGCCCCCCCCCCCCCCCCCCCCCCCCCCCCCCCCCCGCCCCCCCTTTGTTTTGCCCCTCCGCCCTTTTTCCCCCCCCTTTTTTTTTTGCCCCTCCCGCCCCTTGTTTTGCCCCCCCGCGCCCCCCGTTTTGGGGCCCCCCGCCCCCTCGTTTTTCCCCCCCGCGCCCTCGTTTTTTTCCCCCCCCGCGCCCTCTTTTTGGGCCCCCCGCCCCCCGTTTTGTCCCCCGCCGCCCTCGTTTTTGCCCCCCGCGCCCTCCCTTTTGTCCCCCCTGCGCCCCCGTTTTGTCCCCCCCGCCCCTCGTTTTGTCCCCCACGCCCCCGTTATTCCCTCCGCGCCCTCGTTTTGGGCCCCCCCTCCTCCCTTTTTTTCCCCCCCAGGCCCTCGTTTTTTTCCCCCCCCACCCCCGTTGGGCCCCCCCCATGTCTCAATGTTGTCCCTCCCCGCCCCCTTCCCTTTTGGGGCCCCCCCTCACCCTCGTTGGGGGCCCTTTCCTTTTTCCCCAAATTTTTGGGCCCCCCCGCGTCCCTTTTGTCCCCCGCGGCCCCGTTTTTCCCCCCCCGCCCTCGTTTTTCCCCCCCCAAGGGCCCCCGTTTTGGCCCTCCAGGCCCTCTTTTGCCCCCCCGCGTCCTCATTTTGTTCCTTTCCCCGCCCCCCGTTTTTTTCCCTCCCCCCCCCCCCATTTTGCCCCCCATGCCCTAATTTGCCCCCCCCGCGCCCCTTCCCTTTTTTTCCCCCCGCGTCCTGTTTTTTTTTCTTCCGCGCCCTTTGTTTTGTCCCTCCCCCGCCCTTTTTTTTTGCCCCTCCATGCCCTAGTTTTGCCCCCCGCCCCCCGTTTTGTCCGCCCCCGCCCCCCGTTTTTTCCCTTCCCGCCCTCAATTTTTTTCCCCTTCCCCCGCCCTCGTTTTTCCCCGCCGCGCCCCTTTTGTTTTGTCCCTCCGCGTTTCCCCGTTTTTGTCCCTCTGCTCCTTTGTTTTTACCCTCCCCCGCCCTCAAATTTTTTTCCCCCCTTCCCCCGTTTTGTCCCCCCGCGTCCCGTTTGTTCCCCGCGCCCCCCTTTTGGGCCCCCCCGCCCTAGTTTTTGGGCCCCCCCAGCCTTAGTTTTGTCCCTCCCCCCCCCCCCCAAAATTTTTCCCCCCGCCCCTCTTTTTTGTTCCTCCCAAAGCCCTTCGTTTTTTCACCCCCCCACCCCGTTGGGCCCCCCCCATGTCTCACTGTTGTCCCTCCGCGCCCCCCGTTTTTCCCCCCGCCCTCGTTTTTGCCCCTCCGCCCTCCCCGTTGGGGGCCCCCCATGGGCTCACCGGTTGTCCCTCCGCGCCCTTCGTTTTGCCCCTCCTCACCCTCGTTGGGCCCCTCCATGTCTCACTGTTGTCCCTCCGCGCCCTCGTTTTGCCCCCCAACCCCCTTTTTGGGCCCCCCCCGCCGCCCTTTTTTTTGTCCCTCCCCCGCCCCCCCTTTTTTCCCTCCGCGTCCTTTTTTTTGTCCCACCCCCCCCTCGTTTTGCCCCGCCGCGCCCTCTTCTGTCCCCCCCCCGGGCCCCCTTCTGTCCCTCCGCGCCCCCGGGTTTTTCCCCTTTTCCCCCGCCCTCGTTTTGTCCTCCCCGCCCTCGTTTTTTCCCCCCCCACCCTCGTTTTTTCCCCCGCGCCCTCGTTTTTCCCCTCCGCCCCTCGTTTTTTTCCCTACCCGCCCACCTTTTTTTCCCCCGCGTCCACCTTTTTTCCCTCCGCGTCCCCCGTTTTGGGCCCCACCGCCCCCGGTTTTTTCCCCCTTTTTCCCCCCTCGTTTTTTCCCCTCCGGCCCTCGTTTTGTCCCTACCCCCCTCGTTTTTTTTTCCCTCCCCGCCCCCCGTTTTTTGTCCCTCTTTCGCCCCGTTTTTGGGCCCCTGGGGCCCTCGTTTTGGGCCCTCCCGCCCCCCGTTTAAAGTCCCCCCCCGCCCTTTGTTTTTGTCCCTCCCCCGCCCTGTTTTTTCCCTCCGCGTCCTCGTTTTTGCCCCCCCAGGCCCTCGTTTTGTTTCCCCCCTCAAACCCCCGTTGGGGCCCCCCCATGTCTCCCGTTTTCCCTCCCCCGCCCTTCCTTTTTTCCCCTCCTCACCCTCGTTGGGCCCCTCCATGTCTCACTGTTGTCCCTCCGCGCCCGTTTTGGGCCTTTCCCCGTCCTCCCTTTTTTCCCCCCTCCCCCCCGTTTTTGGGCCCCCCCGCGCCCCGTTTTCCCCCAGGGCCCCGTTTTTTTCCCTCCGCGCCCCCGTTTTGGCCCCCCCCGGGCCCCCTTTTTTCCCTCCGCCGTCCTCCCTTTTTTTCCCTGCCCCCCTCGTTTTTTCCCCTCCGCGTCCTCCTTTTTTTCCCCTCCGCGCCCTTTGTTTTGGGCCCCCCCCGCCCCACCCTTTTGTTTCCCCCCGCGTCCCCGTTTTGCCCCCCGCGTCCTCATTTTTTTCCTCCGCGCCTTTTTTTGTTTTCCCCCCCGCTTTTCCCCTTTTGTCCCTCCGCCCCTCGTTTTTTTTCCTACCGCCCCTCCCCTTTTTTCCCCTCCCCCGCCCTAGTTTTTTCCCCCCCATTTCCCTAGTTTTGCCCCTCCGCGCCCTTTGTTTTTTCCCCCCGCCTCCTTTGTTTTTTCCCCGCCGCGCTCCCCCCCTTTTTGCCCCTCTGCCCCCTCGTTTTTTTTCCCTCCGCTCCCCCTTTTTTTCCCCTCCCGCGTCCCCGTTTTGTTCCCCCCCGGGGTCCTCGTTTTTTCCCTCCCCCTCCTTTTGTTTTTGGGCCCCCGCGCCATTTTGTTTTCCCCGCCCCCCCTCGTTTTTTGGGCCCCCCGGCCCCAAATTTTGCCCCTCCGGGGTTTCCTTAGTTTTTGGGCCCTTTCCCCGCCCCTCATTTTTTTCCCCCGCCCCTCTTTTTTGGGTTTCCCCCCCCCTTTTTTTTTTTGCCCCCCTTCCCCCCTCGTTGGGGGCCCCCCCATGTTCCTCACTGTTGTCCCCCCCGCGCCCTCCCTTTTTGCCCCCCGCGCCCCAATTTTTTTCCCCTCCCCGTTTCCCCGTTGGGGGCCCCTCCATGTCCCCACGTTGTCCCTCCGCCCCTTTCCTTTTGCCCCCCCTCAACCCCCCTTTTGGGCCCCCCCATTCCTCAATGTTTTTGGTTTCCTCTTCCCCGCCCCCTTTGTTTTGCCCCTCCCCACCCTCCCTTTTGGGGCCCCCCCATGTCTCACTGTTTTTCCCCCCGCGCCCTCGTTTTTGGCCCCCCCGCCCCCCCTCGTTTTTGCCCCTCCGCGCCCTCGTTTTGCCCCTCCGCGCCCTTCGTTTTGCCCCTCCCCCGGGCCCAATCGTTTTTCCCTCCGCCCCCCTCGTTTTGTCCCCTCCCGTCCCCGTTTTGGGCCCCCCCCGGGCCCCCGTTTTGTCCCCCCCTCACCCTCGTTTGGGGGCCCCCTAAAGTCCACTGTTGTCCCCCTTTCCCCCCCTTGCGTTTTTCCCCTCCTCACCCTCTTGGGGGGCCCCCCATGTTCCCCCCCTGTTTCCCTCCCCCGTCCTCGTTTGTCCCCCCGCGCCCTCTTTTTGTCCCCCCCGCGCCCCCCCTTTTTCTCCCTTTCCGGCCCCTCGTTTGCCCCTCCAGGCCCTCGTTTTGTCCCTCCCGCGTCCCCCATTTTTTTTTCCCCCCGCTTCCCCGTTTTTGGGGCCCCCCGCGGGCCCCCGTTTTTTCCTTTCCCCGCCCTCTTTTTTTCCCTCCCCCCCCCTATTTTTTTTCCCCTCCATGCCCCAGTTTTGCCCCTCCGCGGGCCCTTTGTTTTGTTTTCCCCCGGCCCCCCCCCCCCCATTTTTTCCCTCCGCGCCCTCCCTTTTGCCCCCCCGCGCCCCGTTTTTTCCCCCCCGCGGGCCCCCTTTTTGTCCCTCCGCGTCCTCTTTTTGGGCCCCCCGGTTCCCCTTTTGTCCCCCAGCTTTCCCCTTTTTTTTCCCCCCGCGTCCTCGTTTTGACCCCCCCCCCCGCCGCCCCCCATTTTTTCCCTCCCGCCCTTTGTTTTGGGGTTTCCCCCCAAAGCCCTTCTTTTTTCCCCTCCCAACCCCCGTTTGGGGGGCCCCTTCATGTTCCCCCACTGTTGTTTTCCCCCCGCCCCTATTATTTTTCCCCTCCCGCCCCCCCCCCCCCCTTTTGGGGGCCCCCCCGCGTCCTCCGGGTTGGGGCCCCCCCATTCTCACTGTTTTGTCCCTCCGCGCCCTTCGTTTTGCCCCTCCTCACCCTCGTTGGGCCCCTCCATTCTAAATGGGTTTTCCCTTTCCCCGCCCTCGTTTGCCCCCCCCAGGGGCCCCCTTTTTTTTCCCCCCCGCGCCCTCGTTTTTTCCCCCCCCGCCCACCTTTTGTCCCTCCGCCCTCCCCGTTTTTTCCCTCCCTCCCGTTTTGTCCCTCCCCCCGCCCTCGTTTTTTGGGCCCTCCCGCGCCCTTTGTTTTTGGGCCCCCCCGCGCCCTTTGTTTTTCCCCCCCGCCCCTTTGTTTTGCCCCTCCGCGCCCCCCCGTTTTGGGCCCCCCCCGCCCCTCGGTTTTTTTCCCCGCCGTCCCCCGTTTTTGCCCCCTCCGCGCCCCCGTTTTGTTCCTCCGCGCCTCCCTTTTTGGGGGCCCTCCCGCCCTAGTTTTTGCCCCCCCATGCCCTATTTTGGGGCCCCTCCCGGGGGCCCTCGTTTTTTTCCCTCCCCGCCCTCATTTTTTTTTTTTTTCCCCCCCGCGCCCCCCCCCCGTTTTGCCCCTTTCCCCCCCCCTCCCTTTTTTTTTCCCCCTCCCCGCCCCCCGTTTGTCCCTCCTCCCCCTCGTTTTGCCCCCCGCGCCCCCGTTTTTTGCCCCTCCCCCCGCCCTTTTGGTTTTTTTCCCTCCGCGCCCTCTTTTGTCCCTCCGCCGCCCTCGTTTTGCCCCTCCCCCCGCCCTTCCCTTTTTGCCCCCCCCGGGGGCCCCCATTTTGGGCCCCTCGCGCCCTCGTTTTGTCCCCCCTGCGCCCATCTTTTTTTTCCCCTTTTTGGGGGGGCCCCCGTTTTTTTCCCCCCCCCCGCCCCTTGTTTTGTCCCCCCCGCCCCCCCCCTCGTTTTTTTCCCTCCGCCCCCTCGTTTTGTCCCTCCGCGCCCTCGTTATGTCCCTCCCCCGCCCCGTTTTGTCCCTCCGCGCCCCCCGTTTTGGGGCCCCCCCCTCCCCCCTCGTTGGGCCCCCCCCGCGTTCCCCGTTTTTTCCCCCCGCGCCCCTTTTGTTTTTTCCCCCCCGCGCCCTCGTTTTTTTTGTCCCTCCCGCCCTCGTTTTTGGGCCCCTTCCCGCCCCTCGTTTTGTCCCCCTTTCGGGCCCCCGTTTTTTTCCCTCTGGGCGCCCTTTGTTTTTTTCCCCCCCCCCCCCGGGCCCCCCGTTTTGGGGCCCCCCCAAGGGGGGCCCCGTTTTTCCCCCCCCCCGCGCCCTCGTTTTTTGGGCCCCCCAGGCCCCCGTTTTTTCCCTCCACGTCCCCCCGTTTTTGTCCCTCCCCGTCCCTCGTTTTTGGGGGCCCCTCCCCGTCCTCTTTTGGGCCCTCCCCCCGCCCTCGTTTTTCCCCCCCCGCCCACGTTTTTGGGCCCGTCCCCCCTCCTATGTTTTGTTCCTCCGCGTCCTCCCTTTGTCCCTTCCCCGCCCCCGTTTTGTTTCCCCCCGCCCCCCGTTTTTTGTCCCTCCCGCCCAAAGGTTTTGTCCCCCCGCCCTCCCCCCGATTTCCCCCCCGCGTCCCCGTTTGTCCCTCCGCGCCCTCGTTTTTTCCCTCCGCGCCCACTTTTTCCCCCCCCCCGCCCCTGTTTTTGGCCCTCCCCCGCCAAAAAAGTTTGGGGGCCCCCCCGGCCCGGCCCCCCCGGCCTTTTTGCCCCTCCCCCCCTCTTTTGCCCCTCCGCGCCCTCGTTTTGGGCCCTCCCCCGGGCCCCCCCGTTTTGGGGCCCTCCGCGGGCCCCCGTTTTTTTCCCCTCCGCCGGGGCCCCTTTTTGGGCCCTCCGCCGCCCTTTTTTTTGTCCCCCGCGCCTCTTTTGGGCCCCCCAGGGCCCTCGTTTTGTCCCCCTCAAACCCCCGTTTTGGGGGGCCCCCCCCAATTTTCCCACTGTTGTCCCTTCCCCCGCCCCTTTGTTTTGCCCCCCCTCACCCATCTTTGGGGCCCCCCCAAAGTCTCCATTTTGTCCCTCCCGTCCCATTTTTTTTCCTTTCCCCCTTTCCCGTTTTGTCCCCCGCGTCCTCTTTTGTCCCCCTCCGCGTCCTCGTTTTTTCCCTCCGCGCCCTCGTTTTTTCCCCCCAGGCCCTCGTTTTTTCCCTCCCCCTCCCCCAATTTTTGTTCCTCCCCCTTTTTCCCCGTTTTGTTTCCCCCCCGCGTCCTCCCTTTTGGTTTTTCCCCCCCCTCGGGGTTTTTTCCCTCCCGGGGCCCTAGGGTTTTTCCCCCCCCTTTCCCTATTTTGGGCCCCCCGCGCCCTGTTTTGTCCCCCCCGCGCCCTCATTTTTCCCTCCCCCGGCCCCCCCGTAGTTTTCCCCCGGGCCCCGCCCTCGTTTTTCCCCCCGCCCCTCGTTTTTTCCCTTCCCCCGCCTCGTTTTGCCCCCCCGCCTTTCCCCGTTTTGACCCCCCGCGCCCACCCTTTTTTTCCCCCCGCCCCCCAACGTTTTGTCCCCTTTCCCCGCCCGAATTTTTTTTCCTCCCCCTTCCTCGTTTTGGGCCCTTTCCCCGGGCCTCGTTTTTGTTCCCCCGCCCCTTGTTTTGTCCCCCTCCCCCGCCCTATTTTTGCCCCTCCCATGGGCCCAAAATTTGGGCCCCCCGCGCCCTCATTTTTTTTTCCCCCCCCGGGCCCCCCGTTTTTTTTTCCCCACGCCCCTTTGTTTTTTCCCCCCTCACCCTCTTTGGGCCCCCTCCATGTCCCCACTGTTGTCCCTCCGCGCCCTCCTTTTTGCCCCTTCCGCGCCCCCCGTTTTTTCCCCTCCCCCCGTCCTCGTTGGGGGCCCCCTTTTCCCACGTTGTTCCCCCCGCCCCCCTTTGTTTTTTCCCTTCCCCCCACCCTCGTTGGGCCCCTCCATGTCTCACTGTTTTCCCCCGCCCCTCGTTTTGCCCCCACCCGCCCTCGTTTTGTCCCCCCCCGCCCCCGTTTTTTCCCTCCTCGCCCACCTTTTGTCCCTCCGCGCCCTCGTTTTGCCCCTCCGCGCCCTCGTTTTGACCCTCCGCGCCCTCGTTTTGACCCTCCGCGCCCTCGTTTTGACCCTCGGCGCCCACGTTTTGACCCTCCGCGCCCACGTTTTGACCCTCCGCGCCCGCGGGTTGTCCCTCCGCGCCCTCGTTTTGCCCCTCCAGGCCCTCGTTTTGTCCCTCCGCGCCCTCGTTTTGCCCCTCCGCGCCCTCGTTTTGTCCCTCCGCGCCCTCGTTTTGCCCCTCCGCGCCCTCGTTCTGCCCCTCCGCGCCCTCGTTTTGTCCCTCCGCGCCCTCGTTTTGTCCCTCCGCGCCCTCGTTTTGTCCCTCCGCGCCCTCGTTTTGCCCCTCCGCGCCCTCGTTTTGCCCCTCCGCGCCCTCGTTTTGTCCCGCCGCGTCCTCGTTTTGCTCCTCCGCGTCCTCGTTTTGTCCCTCCGCGTCCTCGTTTTGTCCCTCCGCGCCCTAGTTTTGCCCCTCCGTGCCTTCGTTTTGTCCCTCCGCGACCTCTTTTTTTCCCTCCGCGCCCTCGTTTTGTTCCTCCACGCCCTTCGTTTTGCCCCTCCGCGTCCTCATCTTGCCCCTCCGCGCCTTCGTTTTGCCCCTCCGCGCCCTTGCTGTCGCCCCTCCGCGCCCTTGCTGTCGCCCCTCCGCGCCCTTCGTTTTGCCCCTCCGCGCCCTTGCTGTCGCCCCTCCGCGCCCTTGCTTTCGCCCCACCGCGCCCTTGCTGTCGCCCCACCGCGCCCATAGTTGTCCCCCTCCGCGCCCATTGTTGTGCCCTCCGCCCCTTCGTTGTCCCCTCCCCTTGTGCCCCTCCGCGCCCTTCGTTGTGCCCCTCCGCGCCCTTGGTTGTGCCCCTCCGCGCCCTTCGTTTTGCCCCTCCGCGCCCTTGTTGTCGCCCCTCCGCGCCTTCATTTTGCCCCTCCGCGCCCTTGCTGTCGCCCCTCCGCGCCCTTCGTTGTGCCCCTCCGCGCCCTTTGTTGTGCCCCTCCGCGCCCTTTGTTGTGCCCCCCCCCCCGCGCCCTTCGTTTTGCCCCTCGGCGCCCTCGATGTGCCCCTCCGCGTCCTCATCTTGCCCTCGTTTTGTCCCTCCGCGTCCTCGTTTTGCCCCTCCGCGCCCTTCGTTGTGCCCCTCCGCGCCCTTCGTTGTGCCCCTCCGCGCCCTTTGTTGTGCCCCGCCGCGCCCGTCGTTGTGCCCCTCCGCGCCCTCGCTGTCGCCCTTCTGCGCCCTCGCTGTCGCCCCTCCGCGCCCTTCGTTGTACCCCTCCGCGCCCTCGCCGTCGCCCCTCCGCGCCCTCGCCGTCTGCCCAGCGTCCTAATCGTCTACTCTGTTCTTGCAGTGAATCTGGAGACATCAGACTGAGGATCTGTAACCTGATGCCCCAGGACAGCGGCATCTACACCTGCGTGGCGACCAACGAGCTCGGCTCCGCCTCCACCTCCGCCACCATCAAAGTGCAAGGTACGGAGGGGTCGCCGCTGAGACGCGGCCGTGTGCCCTGACCGCCGCTGTGCTTTGCTGTCTTGCAGTCATGCTTGCTCTGGGGTCGTCATGGTAAAATCATGTCACTTCTATCTGTGTTGTGATTCTGGGGCCTCCTCCATGTGTTCTTTCTCCAGGGGTCCCGGGGGCCCCCATCCAGCCCATCGCTCAGGAGCGGAGCAGCACCTCGGTCATCCTCCGCTGGCTGCCGCCCTCCAGCACCGGAAACTGCACCATCTCAGGGTACACGGTGGAGTACAAGGATGAAGGTGAGTGGGGCCCCGGGCGCCCTGCAGGGACCCCCTGTGACGCCATGTGATCGGGCCCCGGGCCCCGCGGGCCCCCCCCT
Organism: Phyllomedusa bahiana; assembly: GCA_025379985.1. Lineage (NCBI taxonomy): Eukaryota > Metazoa > Chordata > Amphibia > Anura > Hylidae > Phyllomedusa > Phyllomedusa bahiana. The sequence goes on from JAODAL010064431.1 coordinate 16,122, forward strand.
GGACGCCATTGACGGGCCCCGGGCACCCTGCAGGGACCCCCTGGACCCAGGATGGGGCCCCGGGCCCCGCGGGAACCCCCTTGACCCTTTGATTGCCCTGTCTGCCCATTTTCCCGGGTTTTTGGCACAATTTTTGGCCGCACCCTGGACACCTACCTGGTGCTAGAAGACCTGAGGCCAGGGGGCACCTACCAGTTCAGGGTCAGCGCCAGCAACCCCTGGGGCATCAGCCTCCCCAGCGACCCCTCCGAACCCGTCCAGCTGCCCGAGAACGGTGAGTAGTGCCCCAATATCCGGGAATACCCAGAGGCCCGAGTGCCCCCCCCCCCACGTGCAGGAAACCCCAGGTCCTGACCCCTCGACCCCCCCCCCCCCCCCCCGTGCAGGATCTCCCCCCCCCCAGTGCAGGACCCCCCCCCCTGTGCAGGACCCCCTCCCCCAGTGCAGGACCTCCCAGTGCAGGACTGCAGTACCCCCCCAAGCAGACCCACCCCCCCATGCAGGACCCCCCCCCCAGTGCAGGACCCCCCCCCCAGTGCAGGACCCCCCCCACCCCCCCCCCCCTCCCCGTGCAGGACCCCCAGTGCATGACCCCCCCCCCCCCCCCTGTGCACACCCCTCCAGTGCAGGACTTCCAGTGCAGGACCCCCTAGTACACGACCCCCCATGCACGACCCCCCCAGTGCAGGACCTCCCCATTGCAGGACTCCCAGTGCAGGACCCCTCAACTCCTCCCCCCCCCCCCCCCGTGCAGGATCTCACCCCCCCCCCCCTCCCCGATGCAGGACCCCCTCCCCAGTGCAGGACCTCCCAGTGCAGGACCCTCCCCGATGCAGGACCCACCCCCCCATGCAGGACCCCCCAATGCAGGACCCACCCCCCCAGTGCAGGACCCCCTCCCCCAGTGCAGGACCTACCCCCCCAGTGCAGGACCCCCCCCCATTCAGGACCCCCCCCCCCCAGTGCAGGACCTCCCAGTGCAGGACCCCCCCCCCTGCACGACCCCTCCAGTGCAGGACTTCCCAGTGCAGGACCCCCTAGTACACGACCCCCTAGTACACGACCCCCTAGTGTACGACCCCTCCAGTGCAGGACTTCCCAGTGCAGGACCCCCCTACTGCACGACCGCTCCAGTGCAGGCCCCCCCCCCCCCAGTGCAGGACCCCCTCGCCCCCAGTGCAGGACCTCCCCAGTGTAGGACTTCCCAGGGAGGACCCCCCAGTGCAGGACCCCCCAAACCCCCCACCCCCTGTGCACGTCCCCTCCAGTGCAGGACCCGCCCCAGTGCAGGACCCTCCCCAGTGCAGGACCCCCTCCAGTGCGGGACCCCCCCCAGTGCAGGACCTCCCCAGTGCAGGACCCCCACACCCCCCAGTGCAGGACCCCCCATGCAGGAACCTTCCCAGTGCAGGGACCCCCACCCCCCCCAGTGCGGGACCCCCCCCCCCCCAGTGCAGGACCCCCCAGTGCAGGAGCTAAGAGCTCGCACTCTGTCTCTGCAGATGCAAACACTGACGGATCCACCATCTACTGGAAGGAGAACTTCGATCAGAATTACCTGGAGCAGCAAGAAATAGGGAGGTAATTACAGCCCCCCCCGAACCCGACCGCACCCCCCCCCCCCAGATCCACTCATAGACTCCCCCCCCGAATATCTGACCACAGCCCCCCGAAATCTGACCAAAAGCCCCCCCGAATATCCACCACACCCCTCCCCAAAATCCGCCCACAGCCCCCCCACCCGTATATCTGACCACAGCCCCCCCCTGAATCTGACCACAGCCCCCAAACCTGACCACAGCCCCCCCCCGTAGCCGCCCACAGCCCCCCCGGTATATCTGACCACAGCCCCCCACCCGTATCTCTGAAAACAGCACCCCCCCCCCTCCCCAAATCTGACAACAGCCCCCCCTATATTTAACCCCTCCACACCGGTTATCTGATCTGTGCTGCTCCCCCTCAGTCCCCTCCTCCTGTTTGGCCCCCGGGGGCCGCTCTGTAACCTTCCTCTTTTGCCTCCATCCAGGGGTCGATTCTCCATAGTAAAGAAATGTGTCCAGAGAATGTCCCGGAAGGAGGTCGCCGTGAAATTCATCAACAAGAAGCTGAGGAGGCGCGAACAAGCGGCGCACGAGGCGGCGTTGCTCCAACACCTGCAGCACCCGCAGTACCTGACCCTGCACGACACCTACGAGACCCCCGGAGCCTACGCCCTGGTCCTGGACCTGTGAGTCACTGCATAGGGAGGGGGCGACCTAGAGCTGCAGGGAAAGCAGGGCGGTGGAGCCGCTCCCCACAGCTCCGACCCCTCATACACGGCGCAAGTGATAACTTTCCTGTAGTAAATGGTCACATCCGGCTTTTTATCCTCTTCTGATACAATAATCAAGCTGTTTAGGTAGAACAGACACCGACAAGCAAAAGGGTAACAATGTTCTGCCCTTGTGACTTCCAGGCTCCACATCTCACCGTCCTCTACAGCTTTGTACATGAGACTCCATCATGTTATAGACAATCCTCTCACCGATCTTATAAATGTGACCTGCAAGTATTTTAGCATCCCTTTTTGCAATTTTTTTCCTGTAACTGCCTTTTTTT
>JAODAL010064432.1:0-18719 GCA_025379985.1 Phyllomedusa bahiana
CCTGACCTGTAAACACAATTATCTATTCCCAAGGTCCTGCTCTCCTTTCTCTCATCGCCGGTTTCAAGCAGTTCACTTCGCTTAAATTTCTTTGATCCTTTTGCATGCCTTTGAAAAACAAAAGAAAATAGCTTTTAATCATCAATAAACTAAAGCAATTTTTAAAAACACCTTGTATTATTCCCGTAAACCCATATCACGTAACCCTCTAAACCAGTGGTCCTCAACTGCGGCCCTCCTGCTGTTGGGAAACTACAACTCCTATCATGCCCACTGTGTTAGATTATAAAAATGCATGATGGAGTGTTGTTTCCCACAAGTTGAGGCCGCAGTTTGAGACCACTTTTACTGTTTAAGGAAGGAAATGGTATTATTCCACCAACTGTCCTCTATTTTCACCTTTTCCTCCTCATATTGGTTTCACACCACAAAGCTGTTTCTATCTTTTCCATCCCAGTGCGCATAGCTCAGAAATACTTTATCTATATAATGGCAACATGCAGAGTCATCAACACAAATTCTGCCTTCTTTATCTGCGGCCGTAAGATAATCTAAAACTAATGCATACTGATTATAACAACCCTTAACTGGTACTGTACCGTAACTGTAGTGATGAGCATATCAAGATTTTCCGATATTTTTTTTGTATCTAAGTAATCAGTTTACCTACTTATCCACATTTGTATAGCCATAGGGTACAAAAACAATGTTCTGACTATTTTGTTGTTTACATCTCTATCCTGGACAGATGTGGCCATACCATCTGTCTCTTCTGTCTACAAGCTCTCTTATACAACATATGTCTTAGGAAACATGAAGTGGTCTACACAATCCTTCAGGTATATAAATGTAGATGGGATAAACCAGGCCAATTTCAGATCCACAACACCTACAGTAACACTTCAGGGCATTGTATCCACTTATACCAATAACTTCAGAAGGTAAGTCCCAAAATGCAGAGTGTTTTAACACCACTGGTGGAAGTCTACAAGGATTGTCACATATTTCAACATATCAACACCCAGTATCATGTCCAAGGTGGGCTACAGTACCCGGCATCTGGGTCCACCAGTGGGTTGCCAGGTACATAGACCTGACAGTCTTCATACGTGGAGGATTTCCAGGTAATTTAAGCACATATAGTCTTATTTCCTTCAGGACAAGCTCCTATATTCCCAAGCAGAATTGTGTACAGATCATTAGAGAAAGGAGGGTTTAAATGCATCTAGAGTGTCACTGGTGGCTTTAAAGCTTTTTTGCAAACGCACAGATGGGAGCTCTCCCAAGTTCTCTGTCCTACTCCTTTTCTGGGGCGTCCACTTACCCTCCTTAAGAGCCATATACTGTCTACTACCTTTTTGACTGGTAAGATTTCTTTGCCAGCATGGGAGCATTATCCATCCTACTACAGGGATGGCTATTGTGGTGTTTTGCAACTTAATGTTCCTTGTTTCATTACTTGCCAATATGTGTGAACAGTTTCCCCATCCCATTAACTCTTCCCATGACACAGGTATGGCCAAATATGGGAGCCCTTCGGTTGATTCATGAGTGTTTTTGGCCTAACCAACAATTGTTTAGAGATGGTCATTATTCATTCCTTCCATATTACGTAGTGGTGTTTTAAGAACCTGTTCTCTATTTGTTTTGTGTATATAGGGAAGTGAGAATCCTTTGATGGCAGTAGGTTTTCAAACTAACAAAAGAAAAACATTTTCTCCTTCTACACCCCCTATTGGCGGCGCTATCGCAGGTTTGCAATGGCTGGCATGTATCCAATTTGGTTTTCCTTCCAGCTTTACTGAGGTGGCTGTAGTCTGCAGCACTTGGTATGGATCCTCGTACTTAGCATCAAGACTTCCTCTGATGTACTTTTTGATTACCACCCAATCTCCATGTTGTAGTCTATGATTACTTTGGTCAGCATCTGGAATGGAAGAGGACACTTGTTGATGCAATTTAGCTAATCTAGCATTTATTTTGCTAGACCATATCGGCCATCTCACCATGAGAAGTGGGCAATTGTTGAGTAAAATACAGGCCCAACCTTTGGGCATTACCAAACAGTGTCTCATATGGTGAGAGCTTAGTTTTCCTGTTAAGGGTGGACCAGACAGAGAACAATGTAAGTGGCAAGCACTCTGTCCATGGCTTTCCTGTCTTTTCATGGATTTTCTGATTTTTAACTTGAGTGCCATTTAAAACCTTTTCTACACTTCCCACTACACTGTGTGTCAGTGGTGTGTGAAGGCCTGCTGTACCCCCAAACTGTTTAGTACTGTTCAGGACACTACTCTCACTGTGTAATATGTACCTCTGTCTGATTCAGTTACCTACAGGTATCCCCATCACCGTCAACATTACCTCAGAACATCACTTTCTTGGCTGTACTCTTGCAGTGGCACTTGCCATGGGATAGGCTTCAGGCCATCCCGAAAAGAGATCGATTCACAACAACACACACTCTCGTATACCTCGACTTTGGCAGCTGTATGTAATCACATCTGCCACATCTGCTGAAATTGATTGAAAGGGCTTTACCAATGTGTTTTTTTGTCTAACCTTTACAGAGCCGCATTCATGCAGGACTGAATAACCTGGTCACAGCACCCAACACATCCGTCCATAACCACATTTGTGAAATTTCCATCATAGCTTTTTTGACAATGAAGGCTGTCCATGGGATGGCTTTTTGCTATTAAGGAACAGTGCCCTAGGTAACACAGTTCAAATTCCTAAAATTTGTAGTCCATCAAGAGATAGTGTCTTGCATCTGGGCACGCTAACCAAGCCTCCCTTCCATCTGCATCTGCTGTCTGCTAGAAAGTCCTTTAAGGGCCCTCGGGCATCGCTGGTCACTGCAAATCGATATGGGCTCTTTAGTGTCACTGTCACGCCCCATGGCAGCTTGGCTCCTCCTTCCACGGCTGCATCCGCCTTGTGGTTAACCGAGCATTCTGGTGGTTCCGATCAGTGGTAAGCACTTTAATGATTGCAGCTTTCGTAGGGGAGCAGCAGGCATGCATCAGTTAGGTTATAGCTTCAACCAGTTTAATGCTTTTCCTGTGGTAGTATAAAATCTTCGACCCTTTCATGTAGGACCTCATTAATCATGGGCTAACCGCCAAAAGCATTACCTTGAGTCTGTAATAGACAGTACTACTTTATAACCTTCGCCAGTTTACATACGTTAGCCAGAGCAGTCCCAGTTCCACCTCTTGCGCCGATGCGATGAGGGGTAAGTGACTCTGTCCCTCATTTTATTTACCTAGGCGATGCTGCATATCCATATGGTATCTTGCCATCCTCCTTCGTGAACCATCTGCCAAAAACTCGAAATCGGTTAGCCAAAAGGACTTCTGTAACATGTTAAAACCTTATGTTTTCCTGTTCCATCATGAGACACAAACATGATCAAGATACACATCAGGGAGTTCGTCATACTTGCATATAAGCTTGTCTTCCCCCGCATCCTCTCCTCACTACATCCCCCATCCCTCTCCTCATTATAGAAATCTGCTGACTTGAATGACAAAAGTCGAGGCCATGATCAAAGTTGTACAGCATTGATAGTTGAACATTTGGTGGCATGTGGAGGCACCATTTGCAGCCCGACAACTGGTAGCCATGGATAGATGTGTTGGTTTGTTAATTGAGAAAGGATTCCCTGAATTCAGAGAAGTGTAGATGTAACTGGTAATCCAGAGTGATTTCTATGCTTAGTGTTACTGTGGCCACAGGGTCAAGTCTGGCGAGTAAATAAGCCATCTAGTCCTCTGCTGGGAGTCCATGTGTGATTCAGGACTACATTAGCATGGCCGGCAAACTCCATGCAGTAGAGTCTAAAGGTTTAGATATGATAATATGTAATTAGTGACGGGGCCATGCAGGAGATTTCCATGATCGTCATTTTTTGAGATAGTTAAGAACCTATCCACTGCCTCAAGGTAGGGGAAAAATGAGCAGAGATGAAAAAAAATCCCTCTAAAGGCCTGCATTTGTCTGAGATATTTCCTTACCCAAAGCCGGCAAAAGGAGACAAACCCTAGTATTCAAGCAGTTTCTCGATTCACACCCCTTTTGGAATCTGAAGGGACTGAATTTCCTGAATATGCTCAGGTGTGAGGTGACCTGCGCTGGTCCCAGTGCAATGTCCTAGGAATGTGACCTTTTGTTGACAGAATTAGAGTTTGTCTTGTGCCAACTTGCAACCGTTCTCTGCAAGAAAAGTTAAAAGGGGGTGGTCTGTTGGCAAGTAGATTCAGTGGGGGCTACTAAGAGCAGACCATCAACATACTGAAGAAGGGAAGTTTCTGTCAGAGGATCCAGCCAGACTGCAAGGCTTGAGCATAGTCAGTTTGGCTGTTTTGGGCCCCAAGGGTAACCGGGCCGAAGCGTACAGCTGTGCTTGGACTCTGGGTGCAGGGGTACGCTGAAAAAGGCGTTAACCTGGTCAATTACTGAAAACATGTAGCAGTTGGTGCTATCTGAGACAACAATGTGTGGGGGTTTGGTATGACTAGAGTTAATGCTACAGTGACCGCATCGATGGCTCGTAAATCATGAAACAACCGGTAGGTGGCAGGCTGACCAGGTATGGACTTCTTTACTGGAAATGGAGGTGTGTTTGCTGGGGAGTTTATCTTAACCAATGCCCCTGCTTCCAGAGGAGCAGAGATCTGCTGAGCAAAGCTGTCATTTTGTGCTACAGTCAAAGGGTACTGTCTCAAACATGGGAGAGTACACCCGGGTTTTAGATGGACTAAAGCAGGGCGTACTAACAGGAGCCCCATGTCTGTCTTGGATGTGGTCCACAAACATGAGGGTACCTGCTGCAACAAGAGCTCTAGACTTGGGCTTAAAGGAAGAATAGCTGGACTCTTTGCAACATCATCATTACCTGCAGCAAGTGTTAAAGAAACAGTCCCATCTGGACGGTATTCAACGTAAGCATTTAGTGTAGCCAAAACATCAGCTCCCAAAAGGGGAAGTTTGACATGTTTCACTAACCACAAAACGAGTGATAATGATATGATCACCAATGCAGCAGGTAAGTGGAACAGTTAAGTTACAACGCATATCCCTGCCATCCAACCCTACAGCAGTAAATGTTAAATCATCCAGAAAGCCATTTTTCATTATTTACCCAGCTCTTTACGTATGACTGATCTGGCTGCCCCCATGTCAATAGGAAATGGTACTGATTGACCCTGAGCATTGTAAATAACCCTGTGGACTTGATTTGGTTGGAACAAAAATGGATAGCATGGAGTTGGCCTCTTCCTATGGGCTGGACTGGCTGGTGGGAGGAGGGGACAAAGAATCCTCAGGTTCTCGGGCCCTATGTTGTTGACTTCCCTGCTTTTTAGTGGCTCTGCACTCTCTTTTGAAGTGACCTGCGAGGGGTCCCTACAGAGGGCTGGCTGACCATTACCATTGCCTTGCACTGTGATTTGGAGGTGGGGTTATCTAACTCAATCCACCTAGCTACTGTAATAAGGATTTCCATCCTCTCAGTACACCATGTAGATGCACATATCTTCAACTTTTCTTGTATGTGAGGGCTAAGCCCAGTTACAAATGCCTGCACAAAATGTTTTTGTGCCACAGGATCTCCATCATAACCCAGGTCTCGCCATTCTGCACCTTCTGTCTTTCCCTGTGCAATGATCGTTCCTGGGCTTTTTTTTCCTTAGCCCATTTTAGGAGAGCTGTAGTATTCCGTTTGCCTGAAGCATGTATTTTCTTTTCCTCAGTGCTGAGTACTCGGTTCAATGTCTCTTGTGCTAACTTCTCAAACTTATCCGTGATCATGCTGCCAACTTTTTTCCCCACCTTCCCCATTACTAGGGCTCTGCAGTCACGCTATGTAGTCATGCTGCGGAATAAGTCTGTTGGATGGTGGCTAATTGGCGAGAAAAAGACACAGGTTTCAGGAGTGGGTCTGGGAGAGTTATTAAGCTTATTGCTTCTTGCGGTGTCCAAGGGCGCTAGTCAGATACAGCTCTACTGTCATATTCGGTTGATCAGCTAGAGGCTTGGGCAGGGGGAGTTGAGGTGTCTCCTCCAGCTGCAGTTGTCTCAGTGAAGCTGCTCAGCTGAGATGCAGCAGATTGGGGCACAAGCTGAGTTTTAGTGAGCGGATGGGATAGACGTCTTGGTACACCACAATTGAAACTGGTATTTCTCCAATCTCGATTTTGCTGGCTAGGGAGGATCCATCCGTCCAGACTGGACTCTGCCACCAAGATAGCCAGTTTCTTGTCTGAAAGATATGGCAGTGGTGCAGTGGGTTTCTCACCAGCTGCCAGTTCTTCACTTTCTAGATCTTCCGCTACTTGACACCATTTTTCCACATGTTCATCTAACTCATGATTCTTCAACCAACCTCCAAATTTCCTCTGAACTTTCCTCCCCTTTTTAAATCTAACCATTATCCCTCCTATCCCCCATCTTCTGTATCACATTCTCAATGCCCTTTGTCCACTCTGCTCCTGTTCTGTCTGAAAGTTAATTGGTTACCCATATTCTCGTGCTTTTGGTTAGAACTTTAATTTCCCCTCCTGTTTCTCTCCAAACGGGCTTCCTTCCTTCAGTATGGTGACTGGTTTGGAAACTTTTCCCCTCCAAAACGGAGTTCATCCCTTAAATTCCAAGGGTGTCTGGTTTGGAGTATATTTGTTTAGAAGGTGTAAGGGAGGTCAAGATCCCCCTCTTCTACCTTCCTTGCGTGTTCTACAAGTTTGTGTAACACCCAGAGCACAAAAAAACAGAAAACCGTACATCCACATATTGCAATAAATGTATGAATGGGAGACATAATATACCATATTACAGTTCTTCTGTACTAAATAATATGGCGTGGCACTTACAAGCAAGGATCTACACAACACTCACGCTCCGACACATGTGGAGGAAACTCAGGGAGGACAAAGGTTAGTAAAACAAGCCTCTTACCGGCAGCGCTGCATTTTTGGCCTTGTCTGTCCTTCCCGATATCCTTTCACAGTAAGTTAGTATCCTTCACAGATGTACACAGATTAGATGCCATGGAATCCGGAGTTCTTGTCAATCCATGCTGCTGAGGGCTGGTGTCAGCTGTAGGTAACATCTGTCACGTATGAAGGGGGCTCAGATCCTCAATTTGCTCTATACTTCCAGATGTCATGATGTACCAACCACTTAAAGCACACATGGGATAACAAGACTGGGAGAGCCATGCATATGCACAGCCAATTCCTCCCCGGTAAACCATTCTCAACCAGGAGACGCCAATTTGACGCCAACTGCCTTTAAAATAATACTATGATAGTCCAAATTAAAAGTGTTCTTTCCTGTATCCCGATATAGAGAGTAAAATAACAACACCTCTGAGAGAGCTGAAAAAAGAATGCCCAGTTTATTAAAGGCAAAGCTCACACATTTAAGGACACAACATTGGCAAATTTCCCAGTAGTATTCATCATTGTTTAGCAGAGTCCTTCAACATGAATTGTATCCATCCTTTAGCATAAGATCAGGAAAGTATCTCTTCATATCTGACCATGAGCTTTAAGTTAGCAAATAACAGATGATTGTAAGCTGTATACTGACAATTATAGCTGAAACATAAAATGCCTGATGCATTGATAAATACAGGAGAACTGACGTTTCTCTGCTATCTAATCCCTATCACGAGTGATACCAAAGAACTAAATGTTGCACTTACATATGGGCATTAGTGGAAAGCATTTATTATGTCCAGTGTTTCTTGCCACACTTTACTCACTGCATTTTTCCTTTCAACCTATTGCCCTAACCCAGGAATTGGGCAGCAGTGGTTAGAAACCTAATGTAGGAAAACAATAGACCTTTATGGCAGAACCACTACTGAAGAGTCATGCAGAACCCAGAGAGTGGTAGAGTGGGACAAAGCCGGGGAGGAGTTGGCTGTGCATATGCATGGCTCTCCCAGTTTTTCATTGTAATGCAAATTGTTATCCCATGTGTTCTTAAGTGGTTGGTACATTATAACATCTGGAAGTATAGAGAAAATTGAGGATCTGACCCCCTTCATACCTGACAGATGTTACCTACAGCTGACACCAACCCTCAGCAGCATGGATTGACAAGAACTCCTGATTCCATGGCATCTAATCTGTTATTTGGGACAGCAGGGTGCCATTCAATTCTCATGGCAGCCAGTGACTTAATGAAGGCCCCGAGGCCTTCCCTAGTAGTACCTCTTCTATTAATTCTACCAGACAGTATGTAATAGGAGAGTGGTAATTTGACAATACATTGCAATACATAAGTATCACAGTATATTTTACAAGTGCCCTAGGGGTTCAAAAATAAGTTTTTATATTTTTGTATTTTTAAAAACTTTAACTTATGCTTTTCTTATTTAACATACACTGCTCACAAAACGTAAGGTATATTTTTGGCTCTTGGTTGAAATTTCAGGATGAACATAAAATTTCTTATGAATGCACTAAATGAGACCGTCTGTTTTAGGATGCACATTTCCAGCTGGTCAGTGTTTTAGTACTTTTCGCACTACTTACTGATCTCTAACAAGGAGCATAATGGCAAAACTCCCAACAGGTGTTTGATCCCTGAACCACCCAATAAATTTAGAGGATCAATTTGAATTGGGATTTAAACAGTCCTCCTCATCATGCTGTTCACATTTTGACATTATGAGACCCAGACAACACCTTACAATTGATGAACAGTACCTGGCCATTGTGAGACTTCAAGCAGGATGCTCTCCTCCTCAGAAATGGCCACGTAGCTTAGAGTGCCACAGAGTGTCATCAGCAGGTTGCCACATATTCTCCCAAAAAAATGGGTATCTCGCAAGAGAACAGAGAGTGACTTTTGATCACTATATTTACTATTTTTCCATAGGCAAACTTAAACACTATCAGTTCTCTATCTATAAAACACTAAAACGTGACTTTTATTCTGTATAACTCTTAACCTCTATACACACTATTTAAAAACCTGATTTCTAACCTGATTAAATGGTGAGGTTTTGGAAACCGGGGGCCCCCAAAAATTTTTGGGGGGTTTTTAAAAAAAATTTTTTTTTTTTTAAAAAAAATTTTCCCCTTTTTTAAAAAAAAAAAATTTTAATTTTTAAAATTTTTAAATTTTAAATTAAAAAATTTTTTTTAAAAAATTTTTTTTTTTTTTTTAAAATTTTTTTTTTAAAAATTTTTTTAATTTTTAATACCTTTTTTAAAAAAAAAAAAACAAAATTTTTTTTTTTAAAAAAAAAATAAAGGGGGGCCCCCCCCCCCCCTTTTTTTTTTTTAAAAAAATTTTTTTTAAAAAATTAAAAGGGAAATCCCCCCTTTTTTTTTCCCCCCCAAAAAAAGGGCCCCCTTTTTAAAGGGAAAAAAACCCCCTTTTAAAAAATTTTCCCCAAAAAAAACCCCCCAAAAAAAAATTTTGAACATAAACCCCTTTTTTAAAAAACTCTTTTTAAAATTTCCAAAACCAAAAACCCCTTTTTTATAACCTTTTCCCCTTTCCCCCAAAAAATTTTTTTTTCCCCAAAAAAAAGGGAATTTTTAAAAATTTTTTTTTTTTTTTTTTTTAAAAAAAAAAAAAAAAAATTTTTTTTTTTTTTAAAAGGGGAAAAATTTTATTTTTTTTCCCAAAAAAAAAATTTTTTTTTAAAAAAACCAAAAAGATTAAAAGGGGGTCCAAAAAAAAAAAGGGAAATTTTTGGGAAAAAAACCCCTAAAAATTTTTTAAAATTTTGGGAAAAAAATTTAAGGAAAAAAAATTTTTAAAAAAGGGGAACCCGGGGAAAAAAAAAATTTTTTTTAAAAAAAAAAAGGAATGGGTTTTTCCCCCCCCAAAAGGCCCCTTTTTAAAACCCCCCGGGAAAAAATTTAAAAAAACCCCCCCCCCCCCCAAAAAGGGGGGGGGGGAAAAAACCCCCCCTTTTTTTTTAAAAAAACAGCCCCCCGGGGAAAACCCGGGCCCCCCCAACCCCCGGCCCCCCCGGGTGCCCCAAAAACCCCGGCCCCAAAAGGGGCCCCCCTTTTTTTAAAAAAACCCCCCCTTCCCCCCTTTGGGGTTCCCCCTCCCCGGGGCCCCCCCCCGGGCCCCCGGGCAAACCCCAAAACCCCCCCCGGGGGGGGTTTTTTTTCCCCCCCCCGGGGGGGGGCCCAAAAAAAAAACCCCCCCGCCGGGGGGGCCCCCCCCCCGGGGGGCCCCCGGTTCCGGGGGGGGCCCCCCGGGGCCCCCCTTTTTTTTTTTTTTCCCCCCCCCCCCCCCCAAAATTTTCCCCCCCCGGGGGGCCCCCCCGGGGGGGCCCCGGCCCCCCCCTGGAAACCCCCCCTTTCCCCCCCCCCCCTTTTTCCCCCCCCCGGTTAAAGGCCCCCCGGTTTAAAATTTTTTTTTTTTTAAAACCCCCTTTTTCCCCCCCAAAAATGGCCCCCCCCCCTTTTTCCCCCCCCCCGGGTTTTTCGCCCCGGGCCCCCCCCCTTTTTTTCCCCCCCCCCCCTTTTAAACCCCCCCCCCCCCTCTTCCCCCCCCCCCCCCCTTTTCCCCCCCCCCCCCCTTTTTCCCCCCCCGCCCTGGGTTTTTTGGGGCCCCCCCCCCCCCCCCCCTCCCCTTTTTTCCCCCCCCCACCCCCCCCTCCTTTTACCCCCCCCCCCCCCCCCCCTCCCCCGCCCGGGTTTTTTCCCCCCCCCCTTTTTTCCCCCCACCCCTTTTTTTCTCCCCCCCCCCCTTTCCCCCCCCCCCTTGGGTTTTTTGGGGGGGGGGCCCCCCCTTTTTGGGGCCCCCCCCCCAAAAGGGGGGGGCCCCCCCCCAAGGGGGCCCCCGTTTTCCCCCGGGGGGGAAAAGGGGGGCCCCCCCCCCCGGGGGGGGGGGGGCCCCCCCCCGGCCCCCCGGGGGGGGGGCCCCGGCGGGGGCCCCCCGCCCCCCCCCCCGTTTTTTCCCCCCCCCCCCTTTAAAATTTTGGGGGCCCCCCCCGGGGGGGTTTTTTCCCCGCCCCCTTTGGGGGTTTTCCCCGGGGGGTTTTTAATTTTTGGGGGGGGGGGGCCCCCCTTTTTTGGGGGCCCCCCCTTTTTGGGGGGGGGGGCCCAAACCCCGGGGGAAATTCCCCCCCATTTTTAAAAAAACCCGGGTTTTTAAAAAATTTCCCCCCTTCCCAAAACCCCCCCCAAAAATTCCCCCCCTTTTTTTAAATTTTTTCCCCCCCCCAAAAAAAAAAGGGGGGGGGGGGGAAAAAAAAACCCCCCCAAAAAGGGGGGGTTTTTTTTTGGGGGGGGGGTTTTTTTCCCAAAAAAAGGGGTTTTTTTTTTTCCCCCCCCCCCCCAAAAAAAATTTTTTTCCCCCCCCCCCAAAACCCCCCTTTTCCCAAAATTCCCCAAAAAAATTTTTTAAAGGGGAAAAAAAAATTTTATTTGGGGTGGAAAAAAAAAAAAACCCCCCCCCCCCTTTTTTTTTAAAAGGGAAAAAATTTTTTTTTGGGGGAAAAAAAATTTTTTAAAAAATTTTTTAATTTTAAAAATTTTTGGGGGTTTTTTTTTTTTGGAAAAAAACCCCTTTTAAAAAACCCCCCCTTTTTTTTTCCCCCCGGTTTTTTTTGGGGGGGTTTTTTTAAAAAAAAAAAAACCCCCAAAAAAAGAAAAAAGGAATTTTTAAAATTTTTGTTTTTTTTAAAAAAAATTTTTTTTTATTTTTCCCCCCCAAAAAAAAAAAAAGGAAAAAAATACCCCCCAAAAAACCCCTTTTTTAAAAAAATTTTTTTTTTTCCGGAAAAACCCCCAAAAAAAGGGTTTTTAAAAAAAAAAGGGTTTGGGAAAAGGGGGGGTTTTTTAATCCCTTTTTGGGGGGGTTTTTTGGGGTTGGGGGTTTTTCCCCCCCCGGGGGGGGGGGGTTTCAAGGCCCTTTTAAAAAAAAAAACCCCCCAACCCACCCCCCACCCAAAAAAAAAAAAAAAACCCCCAAAAAAAAAAAATGGGGTTTTAATTTTTCCCCCCAAAAATTTTTTTTTTTTGGGGGGGGAAAAAAAAAAGGGGGGGGGGAAAAGGGGAAAAGGGGGGGGTTAAAAAAGGGGGTTGGGTTTAAAAAACAAAAAAAAAGGGAAAAAAACCCCTTTTTTTGGGGAAAAAAAAAAAAAAAAAGGGGAAAAAAAAGGTTTTGGGGGGGAAAACCAAACGGGGGGAAAAAAAAAAAAGGGGGGGGGGGGGGGAAAAAAAAATTTTTTTTAAAAGGGAAAAAAAAAAGGGGGGGGGGGGGGGTTTTTTTTTTAAAAAAAAGGGTTTGTTTTGAAAAGGGGTTTTCCCGGGGGGGGAAAAAAAAAATTTTTTGGGGGGGTTTTAAATTTTTTTCCCTTTTTTGGGGGGTTTTAAAAAAAAAGGGGTTTTTGGGGGAAAAAGGGTTTTTTTTTTTTAAAAAAATATTTTATAAAAAAAAAAAAATATAAAAAAAAAAAAAAAGGGAAAAAAAAAAAGGGGGGGGGGGAAAAAGGGGGTTTTTAAAAATTAATTTTTGGGGGGGAAAAAAAGGGGGGGGGGAAAAAAAAAAAAATTTGGGGGGGAAAAAAAAAAAGGGGGGGTCCTTTCCCCGGGTTTCCCCCAAAAAATTTTTTTTTTCCCCCCCCGGGGGGGGGGGGGGCCCTTTTTAAAAAAAAAAAATTTTTTAAAAAAAAAAAAACCCCAAAAAATTTTTAAAAAAAAAAAACCCTTTTGGGGGGGGTTTAAAAACCAACCAAAAAAAACCTTTTTCCTCTTAAAAAAAGGGGGGGGGAAATTCCCCCCCCGGGGGTTTTTTAATTTTAGGGGGTTTTGGGGGGAAAAAAAAAATTTTTTTTTTCCCAAAAATTTCCCAAACCCAAAAAATTTTCCGTTTCCCCGGGGCCCCCCCCCCCCCCCTTTTTGGGGGGGTTTTTTTTTCAAAATTTTTTTGGTCCCCAAATTTAAAAAACCCCCCTTTTTTTTTAAAAATTTTTTTCCCCCCCCCCCCTTTTTTTCCCGGGTTTAAAAAAGGGGTTTTTTTAAAAACCCTTTTTTGGAAAAATTTTTTGGGGGGTTTTTTTTAAAAAAATTTTGGGGGTTTTTTAAAAAAAAACCCCCCTTTTTTTAAAAAAAAAAAAGGAAAAACCCCCCCAAAAAAAAAAAAAAAAAAACTTTTTTAAAAAAATTTTTAAAAAAAAATTTTTCCCCCCCCCGAAAAGGGGGGAAAAAAAAAAAAAAAACCGGGAGGGGTTTTTTAAAAAAAAACCCCTTTTTTGGGGGGGGAAAAAAGGCCCCCCTAAAATTTTTTTTTTGGGGGCCCCCCCCCCCAAAAAAAGGCCCCCCCAACAAAAACCCAAAAAAAAAAAAAACCAAACCCCCCTACCCCTTTTTGGGGCCCCCTTCCCCCAAAAAACCGGGGGGGGGGGGGGGCCCCCCCCAAAAAAAATTTTTTTTTTCCCCCCCAAAAAAGGGCAAAAAAACCCCCCCCCCCCCAAACCCCCCAGAGAAAACCCCCCCCTTTTTTTTTAAAAAAAATTTCCTTTTTTTTCCCCCCGGGCCCCCCCCAAAAAAATTTTAAACCCCTTAAAAAAAATTTTCCCCCCAAAAAAAATTTTTTTTTTTTTTTTTTTAAAAAAATTTTTTAAAACCAAATAAAAATTTCCCCCCGGTTTTAAGGTCAAAAAAAAAAAAGGGTTTTTAAAAGGGGGGGCCCCAAAAAAAAAACCGGGGGAAAAAAAAAATTTTTTTTAAAATTTTTAAAAAAAAAAACAAAAAAAAAAGGGAAACCCCGAAGGGGGAAAATTTTTTTAAAAAAAATTTGGGGTTCCAAAAAAAAAAAAAAAATTTAAAAAAAAAAATAACCTAAGGAAAAAATTTTTTTTTTTGGGGGGGAAAAATTAAAAAAAAAATTAAAAGGGGGGTTTTTAAAAAAGGGGTTAAAAAAAAAGAAGGTTTTGGTGGAAAAAAATTTTTTTCCTTTCCAAAAAAACCCCCCCCCCTTTGGGGGGTTAAACCCCCTTTAACAAAAAGGGTTTTAAAAAAAAATTAAAAAATTTTTTAAAAAACCCCTTTTTTTTGGGGTTTTTTTTTTAAAGGCCCCCCCCAAAAAGGGGGGGAAAGAAAAACCCTTTTAAAATTTTTTGGGGAACCCCAAAAAAAAAAATTAAAAACAAATTTTTTAAAAAAAGGGTTTTTTTTTTATAAAAACAAAAAATAAGGGAATTAAACAATTTTTTTTTTAAAAATTTTTAAAAAACCCCCCCAAAAAAGGGGGGGTTTAAAATTTAAAAAAAAGGGGGTTTTAAAAAAAAAAACCCCCAAAAAAAAAAAAGGGTTTTAAAGGGGGGGGGGGGTAAACCCAAAATTTTAAAAAAGGGGGGAAAAGGCCAAAATCCCCAAAAATTTTCCTTTTTTTTTTTTTTTAAAAATTTTTAAAGGGTTAAAAAAAATTCCAAAAAAAAAAAAAATTAAAAAAGGGGTTAATTTTTTAAAAAAAAAAAAGCCAAAAAATTTTTAAACCGGCCGGGTTTTACAAAAAATTTTAAATTTTTAAAAAAAACCCCCTTTTTTTTAAAATTTTAAAAAAAACCAAGAAAATTTTAAAAAACATAGGGTGGGGAAAAATTTTTTGGGGGGTTTTTAAAAGGGGGGGGGGAAAAAACCAAAAAAAACCCCCATTTAAAAAAAAGGGGGAAGGGGGGGGAATTAAAAAAGGGGTTTTTGGGGGGGGTTTTTTTTTAAAAAAAAAAAAAAATTTTTAAAATGATTGGGTACAAAAGGTTACTTTACCTTTGAAGTAATTAAGTGTTCTATGAGTTTTTTAATACAACATTCCCATTTTTTTAAGAATATTGTTTCTTTGGTTCATATGACATCAAGCTTATCCTTTCTAAGTGGTGTTTTACAGACTGAATCAACTCCTGCATGTATGGCAGATTTGGGTCCAGCCATTTTGATAAGAGACAACTTTTATTGGCTAATAGGAATATATGGATAATTGGTTGATATTCAATACTCTGAGGTATAATATGGAACAAAATTGGTGTTAGCTCAAGGGTCAATTTGATTTGTAACTTAGAATTGAGTAACCTGAGTCTATTCCAAAAGTCCGTTGTCTCAACGCATGCCCAAATACTGTGCATAAAGTTAGTACGAGAGGTACCACATTTTGGGCATGCTGTGACGCGGTTCTGGCAAGCTGGGTGTGGGGGGGATGTTGAACCCAAAATTGCAGAATGGGCAATTCTGTAGAAAGTATCCCTCCATTTTTCTGCTATAATATATTTACACACAGCCGCCCATCCTTGGAGCTAATTTTTTAAAAGGGACACTGCCAGAAAGAAGCCATTACTCCAAAATAAACTAATAAAAGCCAGATTCATGTTTGCAAATACACAAAGGAACAAAGACCTATATTTTTGGAGACATGTCCTGTTCTCTTACGAAACTAAAATTTAACTGTTTGGCCATAATGACCATCGTTACGTTTGGTGGAAAAAGGGAGATGCTTGGAAGCCTAAGAACACCATCCCAACTGTGAAACATGGGGGTGGCAGCATCATGTTGTGGGGTTGTTTTACTGCAGAAGGGACTGGTGCACTTCACAAAATAAATAGCATCATGAGGAAAGAAGATTATGTGGCAGTACTGAATCAGCATCTCAAGACATCAGTCAGGAAGTTAAAGGGGTTGTTTCACTACAAGGATTGCCTTTTTGCATTAAAGATCTTCCAAAAACAAGTCACTTTGCAATATGTGTCCATTAACAGTATCCTACCTATTCCTAGATATCTCCTCTTGTATAGGCTGCAACATTCCTCGGGTCACTATAGCTACAGACCTGTTTACTCTCTCATGATAGGCTGCCAGCACTGGGTTTTTTTTATGCTACAGACCTGCTTCCACTGCAGCCTAGTAGAAGCCAGTAAAAACACCCCTGAAATTTAAAATTTAAACCAAATAAACAGGACTGAGATAAGATGAATCGATGTAGTGAGACAACCCCTTTAAAGCTTGGCCAGAAATAGGTCTTCCAAATGGACAATGACCTGAAGCATACTGGCCAAACTGGTTTTCAAAGTGGCTTAAGGAAAAACCAAGTCAATGTTTTTGAGTGGCCATCACAAAGCCCCTGAATTTCAATCCTGTTGAAAATTAGGCAAAGCTGAAAAGGCAGTGCTAGCAAGGGACCTACAAACATGGCCCATTACACCAGTTCTGTCAGGAGGAATGGCCAAAAATTCCCTACCAACTATTGAGAAGCTTGGAAAGATATCCAAAACGTTTGATCCAAGTCATACAGTCTAAGGCAATGCTACCAAATACTAATAAAAGTATGTAAACTTTTGACTTGCAGAAATTAATAAAAATGCCTTAAACATTCTCTTTCCCCATTATTCTGGCATTTGGCAAATATAAAAAAATTTTGGTAATCCTACTTGACCTAAAGGTTTATTCTGATTTCACGTCAGATAGTGAGAAAAAAACATGAATATGTGTCTCTTTGTATAGTGTATGCAAACTTCTGGTTTTAACTGTATACTTTAAACTTAACTGAAACAGATTGTGATGAATTGACATCAGCAAAAATGAGAACAATCGCAAACTGTTCATTTGAATTTTTGATACGTAGAAATAGTGGTTTCCACAAATTATAAACAGGAAATGTAAACATTTATTTTCTGCCATATATATCTTTTATGATGTACTGTAATATAAGGATTTAAATAGAAAAAACATCTTAAGGCTATGTCTACACTGCAAGGCTATGTCTATATGAAAACGGCCATTTTTTGCCTGATGCAGGACTGTGGTTTATGTCACGCTATGTAGAAAAACCCCGCGGTCCGCTTCCACTTTTCCCGGACGTCGCCTATAACAATTGTAGGGTGGAAAGACAGCAAGAAAACAAAAGTGCCAGCGTATTTACAACATGTTGTATAAAACGCGGTGCCAGAAGACGAGAGAGAAAAACGAGCTGGGGAAAACTGCAGCCGTCTCTTCTAATTGCCCCCCTATGGGGCTGCAGGAACGATCGTGTCTTTGGCACTTTTAAAAAACTAAAAGCGCCCAAAATACGATTGTAACCTAAGAAGGAAAAAAGATCTGACAGTACAACGGGGTCCAAGTCTTTTTAGGTTTTTCATGCAGCAAATATAACGGATTCATTTATCTCTATTCTACATGATCTTCAGACTTGACTTTGTAATCTGGATAACTTGATCTCAGTTGAAAGTTTCTTAGCAAACCTTATTATCATTTATTAAATCACCTTGAACACAATGCACAGCCAAACTCTTGTAATACCTCAACTAGAGAACCGGCCCCTGCTGTTGTATTGTTAATGATTTTTTATTGTGTTACCTGACATTTTTCTTACAAGACACATTCATCATCTTTTCAAATAGTTCTTAAAATCCGTTTTTAGCTGTTTTAGATCACTGTAGTCCGTTCAACACAAGAAGAACAAGTGAAAGGCCAGCAACAATTGACACAATACTTCGATTATTCTCCAGCATGTCCTTCCATGTTTTGTACTAGATTTTCTGCCAATTTTTGGGCCATAAATAAACCTTCCATTTTTTTATCTACTGCAAGATTTAGTCCTGGCTTGTCATCGAAATCTTTCTATGCTTATAAAATGTATCTGGACTTCTACTCATTCCTTTTCTTCTTCAAACACCCTCGCTCCTTTCATCACATGTCTTGTTCCACGAAGTATACTCTTGCATATTGTTAAAATAGATAGGGTGCCCCACTCAATGAAGGCGTAAAATAATCAGCTATACCTACAAGAATATAAACCTTTTTTTTTTTTAAAAAAGTCACTTTTTATTTGATTTTTCAAAATAATTTGTTTTGTTTTTTTTGCATTGAATTATTTATTTGAGAGACCACACATAAGTATGTACCGCAAACCATAATTAACCGACCCGCACTGTTTACAGCAGGAAACACAAAACATTAATAACTCAGAGCAAGAATACTACTAGTGAGCAGAGAGCACAAATTTTAAAAGCAGCTGTGAATCCCCAATTATGAAAGATCTAAAAACATAGAGACCATTAAGGTAGAGAGACAGTTTGGACCTCCCAAAATCTTTTGTTCTATGTAAATTTTTCACTGTCCCTGAAATTTTATCCAATTCGTTTTTTAATTCCCATCCCATAAGTTTACAGGAGTCATCAATTTCTTTGGGTTTCTCCCACCCGTCAAAAACTGCAAATGAAAGGCCTCCCCCTTTGTAAAGAATTCCTTATTTGCGTCTCCTAAAACCGTTCCACCTCTAATGTATCCATATTAGAAGTAGTTTTGAAGCTGAATACCTTCACCATTTCCTGGTGCAGTTGAGTCCCGCCACTACCAAAAGACAATTTTTGCTGCCAACAAAGTGATCTAAATAATATATTTTGAAAATGAGGAACAAATCATGAAATAAAAAGTACTAAGGGTTCTAATGGGAAATCTGCCATCCACTTCTACTTAAAAAACACTATCAATTTCTTTCTTCCAGAAACACTTGTGAATGGTCGCTGTGTCTATCCCATGTATCAAATTAGTTTTTGGGGTTTTATTGCATTTTTGACATTTTCCCTTGCGGCGTGGGTCCCCAAAAGGGGAGAGGGGGTATGTTTTAGCCCAAAATATAGCAGAAATATACACATTTTAATGAAACCTGGCCCCAAAACACGTTACTTAATGAAAATCGAAACCCCTCATAACACTTCTTTTCCCACTGCTGCCTATTACCGC
>JAODAL010064433.1:0-18717 GCA_025379985.1 Phyllomedusa bahiana
CGTTCATTTAGGGGGGGTATTCTTACGGCCCCCTCAGACGGGGGCCGTCTCTTCCATTGGGCAGGGTAGAAGGTTGCCCGGAGGCCCTACGAACACAGGGGGCCCTACCGGGCAGCTGCCTACCCTGCACAGTGGAGTAACAGCCCCTGCGGCAGGTCCTGGCAGCACGTCGGCGTGCTGGAGGCCCGGACCCGCTGCGTCTTTAAGCGGCGCAGAAGGCGATGCTTTCACCTCCTGCCGACTTCGTAGGTCTGATTTTCAAGCGCCAGAATCTGCATTTTATTGTGATTTTTCATTTTTGTTGTTTTTGCCACATTCTTTATGCATATGATATCGTCATCTATTTCACACTGACTGTTATACATCCTACACAATAAACTTTGTTGAATTTGAAAAAAAAAAAAAAAGTTATTCTCACATAAAGTGACACATGTCAGATTTAAAAAATTGGCCTCTGTCAGGGAGATCAAAACTGGCTGCGGCGGTAAGAAGTTAACAATGGCCTTTTATTTATTACTCACGCTATAAAACATTGTTCACACATGCAGTTTTGCAGCATTTAATTTGTGCCATTTTTAACAGAATTTTTTTTTGTCCGTGGCCAGATGTCATTTTAAAATCTATAGTGCAATATAAAACAAACTATATGCAAAGACTCACATTTACTATTGTGGGTGGACCAGAAAAGTGTAGTAAAATGCAGCAAACAGCAGCAAATTTTGGCTCAGTATGTCACAAACTCATTTATTATGGGCTTTAGAATTTTTTTGCGACTGCTCCAACAAGGTGCAGTGACTTAGCAGGAAGTGAGCATGTCTGCATTGTGACTTGCTTCACCAAAAGCTGCAGCAGAAATGCACCATAATTCCATTGAAGAAAGTACACCAACTAATATTTAGGGCCACATGTATGAAACGATTTTGGTCTAAAACTCACTTTTTCCCCATAGAAACCTATGGGGAAAAAAGTGAGTTTTAGTCTAAAAAAAAGCTAGACTTAACTAAATATTTGACAAAATGATCAAACAGCATGAGCCGCTCTGAAAATTTGGCGCATCTTTAGACAACAATGGTAGCTGTTGGCCAAAATGTTTTTACTTTTGCCTTTTTTTTGCGGGGGAGAGGGGTAATGACAATACAATTTTTCCTGTAGGTTTTTCTGTAGAACTTGGAATGCACCAGAGAAAAAAACATTTTAAATGTTACAAAAAAGCATCCGAAATGGTTGCAAAAATAGCATTAAAACACTCAAGATGTTTGTTATTTTTTTATGATCATTTAGAAATGCTGAAACAATGCTAATGTAAATAAACCCTACTGGGCATTTTGGTGGTATTTTTTTATTATGTAACACTGAAAGCGTGCATGCTGTGGTGTTTATGAAAAAAACACCATGAGCTCCAAAATGTAAAATTCACAAAACTGCCAAAAATAAAAACTATTTATCATAAAGTTCAAAATTCGTCTATAAACTTTAAGGTAACATCTGGCTGCAGTGTTCTGGACAAAACAACAACAACAACAAAAAAGAATGCTGGTAAACAACAAACAGGCACCAAAAACTACAAAACGCTGCGTAAGAATCCCGCCTGAACAGATCCTTGATACCCAAATTTGCTGTGTTTTTAAATTCGTAAAAAAAAGCCAGGATTGTCAAGTGTTTTAGTGAGAGTTTTCGTTGGTGGTTTTTAACATCCAATATGTCTTTTTGTTGCCGTTTCTGAAGTCTTATAGAGAAGCCTTAGGGAGAAACACCAGAATATATATATTTTAATATGATCAGATTATATATTAAGAAAAAACATGCTGAAAAATTGACACATAAAGTTCCCCTTCAAAATCCTCTAATCTGGTGTTTTTTGAAGCAGATTTTGAAGAGGAAACTTACTCTTCGAAAGACCCCATGTGAACATACCCTTGAGCATTTTTTCAAGAGTTTTTGTCTGTGGTTTTTATTATCTAACATTTAAAATGTGTTTTGTTATGCTGGTGTTTCTCAAAATTACCAGAAGGAACGCCTTAAAAGCATTCTGTGTTTTGAGAAAATGTCAGCAAGAAGCCAAAAACAAAACTCTTTTTAATACTTTGCTATAGAAAACAAAATCAATGCAGTTTAAAATGCAAAAACCACAAAATATCGATATCTCAGGGCAAATATATATAAAAAATATAATCTTTATTAATAACCTGATAAAAATAGGGACGAAAAAACCCCTTTATACCCTACTCACACTCTAAAGAAAAAAGCGGAAACCCGCCCCAACAACTGCAACCCCACACCGGAACCTTTAAAATGCAGCCCAAAAAAATTGCAAAATGGAATTCCCAAAAAACCTTGAAAAAAAAAAAAATAACAATAAAAAGTTTTAGCGTGATGGACAACTTACTTTTGAAAGAAAATCAAATTCTTGATGTTTTCATTCTTTTTCTATTTTTATTAGGAATTACTAAATAATGATATAATTAAAGAAACATATTTTACTAAAATTAATGCTTATTTTCTGAAGAATTTACTTCACAAACTTGGTATAACATTCATTCCAAAACTTTTTTTAAAAAATCCAATTGTCATTTGATTAGCTAATCATCTGTTTTGTGAGGTGTGAATGTGTTTTTGCACTTTTAAGACAGTGTTAACTATGAAACTATAGATAGCAATACAGATTAATTATCTGTTGCAGAAATCCCACACCTTTTGGTTATCAAAAAAGAAAGAGAGGTTATGGTGCCCACGGGGGACACTTTATTTAAAAGGTTTTTTTTTTTATTATTTGAATAGCGCCTTTTAAAGATATAAACTTGACATTGCACCTTTGATATTTTTTCATTAAATATTTGATTGTCAATTAAAAAACTTCAAACATGCAAGGGCAAATGTTCCAAAGGAATATTTATTTTATTGATTGTTTAACAACCCATTATTCTTTTATTGCTTACACTGGATTTACAGGTTTAAGCTGCAAGTACTCCTCTCTTTTTCTACTACTGAGAGGTGACCGAAACCGCACTGACATGCAAGTCGATAAGGCTTTCAAATTGACAGCATCTACTAGCAGATTGATTGGTAATCATTGTGCATTTTTGCACCTAGATAAGTTTAGCTGGTAAAGGTGCTTTCACACAGTGTGTTTTTGGTGCAGTTTTTTTGCAGAAATCCACACCATTAAACTGTATTTACTGCTGTGCATTTCTGCAAAAAAATGCACCAATAAATGCACCACAAACGCACTACATGATAGTACCCTAACACTGCAACCATTAACTGTACAAAAAATTCTTCCAGCTGCATACTTGCTTGCAAGGCCTCAAGCAAATACCACCAACAACCTCTAGGGCAAACATAGTCTCTTTTAAACTAAAGTTGCTCTATTTTCTGTAGGTATATGCTTTATGTGCTGGACACAAAAGCATGGTCTGTCCTATTGTTTCCTTCAGCTCTGCCTTGGCCACACCATGGTATATATGTACATATATACAGCGGGTGAACTAAGTATTGAACACGTCACCAGTTTTCTAAGTAAACATATTTCCAAAGGTGCTACTGAGATGAAATTCTCACCAGATATCGGCAACAGCCCATCCAATCCACTCAGGCAAATAAATCAAACCATAGATGTCCATAAATGAAGTTATGTGTAATTATGAGAAATGACTCAGAGAATACGCTTACAAAAAAATATTTAATACTTTGTACAAAAGCCTTTGTTGGTGATGACAGCTTTAAGATGCCTCATATATGGAGAAACTAGTTGCATGTATTGCTGAGGTGTGATTTTGGCCCATTCTTCCACACCCTTCAAATCCTGAAGGTTCCGTGGGCTCCTTCTAAGAACTCTGAGCTTTAGTTACTTCCATAGATTTTCTATTGGATTCAGGTCAGGTGATTGGCTTGGCCATTCTAACAGGTTTATTTTCTTTATCTGAAACCAATTGAGAGTTTCCTTGGCTGTGTGTTCATTGTGTTACTGAAATGTCCACCCTCTATTCATCTTCATCATCCTGGCAGATGGCAGCAGATTTGTGTCAAGAATGTCTCGGTACACTTGTCCATTCATCCTTCCTTCAATTATATGAAGTTTGTCAGTGCTGAATGCTGAAAAACAGCCCCACACCATGATGTTCCCACTTCCAAACATCACTGTTTGTATGGTGTTTATGGGGTGATATGCAGTGCCTTTTGGTCTCCAGACATGGTGTGTATTAGGGCATCCAAAAAGTTTAATTTTTGGTTTCCTTTGACCAGACTATATTCTTTCAGTATCTCACAGACTTGTCTAAATGTTGTTGAGCAAATGTTAACTGCGCTTGTACATATTTTTTGCTCATCAATGGAGTCTTGCGTAGAGAGCACCTGGTCGGGACTAGTTCATGGCGAAATTATTTTCTTTGCACTACTGGATTCTGTCCCCAACATTGCTCACCATAGCCTTTAGTACTTTAAAAATTCTTCTGTAACCAATGCCATCCATATGTTTTTCAACAATATGCCTTCAAAGGTCTTTAGACAGCTCACCGGTTTTACCCATCACGAGATGTTTCTTGTGTGGTACCTTGCTGTTTAGACACCTTTTATAAGCCATCAGTTGAACCAGCTGATATTATTTTTCACTAAGTGGCAGGATTGCTTTTTAGTTACTAAAAGATTTCAGATAGTGTCATGACTTTCCATGGCTTTTGCACCTCTCTTTCTTCATAATTTCTTTGCCTGTGTCATTTGGATAGAGTTTTACCAACATCTGTTGAGAATTTCATGTTGATGACACCTTTAGAAATATATTTACTTAGAAAACTGTTGTTGTGTTCAATACTTATTTCAACTGCTGTATATATAATTTTTTAATTTTTCTTTTATTTGTTTTTTGATGAAGTGCCATATATGTACATAACATAAAAACTGGTTCAAGAAAACTACAGAGTCTAAAGGGTTTTGGGAGGAGTTACCAGGCAAAATGAAAAAAAAGTTGATGGATATTGTGCTAAAAGAGTGTAGTAAATCATGAGCAACAGTTTTGTTATGTACTTTGAACACTTTGCATTTTTCTCAACAATTTTTTAATCCCAAAAAAGAATTTGGGGTTGCCGAGAAATCTGAATTTTATTAACAACTTGTGTAGGTTTTGCTGCGAATGATTGGGTTTTTTGGGAAAGGGGAAAAGGTTTCATACCCCGGTTTGCTTCAAGTTTATTATTCTGCTGTTTCTTGTAAATTTTGTGTCTTTTTTGTCATATTATAAAATGACATTTTTTAACATTATAACTACATGTGATATATACAAAAAAAATCATAAATTGGCCTGCTTGATGATAGTGGAGTCATTGATTGAATTGTTAATACTGGGGGATATACTAAAGGAATTATACAACAAATTAGCCACATTTTAGATTATATTTGCGTATACTACCTGTCTATTAAACGCACCAAATTTTAAAAGGTTAGGGTTTAAATTTGATCCAGGTAAGGGAGCATACAACTGGCCCCTACATACGATTTTAAATTGGTTAAAGAAGATCCTGCTTTGAAACCAAAACTCAGGAGAACGTATTTGGTTTCCCGAACCCTAAAATTCAACCCAACCTAATGGAAAATGAAGCAGATACTAACAAAAATAAAACAAGTTCTTCCATATAGTAGTCAGAAAGTACTGTTGGAAACAGCAAATTTTATTTTGAGGAAAAGAGCTTCTTTTTGAGGATGGATTGCCAAAGACCGAACCCTGAAATAAAAAGGCAGTACGAAATTTTAAATCCCACACTGTGTTATTGATAAGTGCTGTTAGACATTCATTTACTGCAGGCACTGCACTAATATCAATGTGTTACAAGTTAAGGTTCATGATAGTTTGTTGGATCTTGCAGACAATCACATGTACTGTAGATTGGTGGTATCTGCGACATTGTATGTTGTGTTGTCTTTCAAGATACAGTGTCCCAGAAAAGTCTATTGTATTTTGAAAATACTGTATCCTGAGGCCCCTTTGAAATTGAGGAACCCCTGATATGGCATAGTTTGCTTTACATGCCAAATAAATTTTACAGGTTTTCCAGGACCTGTGACCAAATCTTAGAGTTAATAAAAATTTTTTTAATATTTCCAAAACATTTTGAAAATAATTTAAATTTTTCAAACCAAAATATATCATGATGGGTTCATTTAAAGGAATGGTATTTTCTGACGGTCTGTTCCCCAGAAAAACCCCAGTTTTGAGTTCTGGTCCCCGGGCCCGGGCCCCT
Organism: Phyllomedusa bahiana; assembly: GCA_025379985.1. Taxonomy (NCBI): domain Eukaryota; kingdom Metazoa; phylum Chordata; class Amphibia; order Anura; family Hylidae; genus Phyllomedusa; species Phyllomedusa bahiana. The sequence continues at coordinate 6,231 of JAODAL010064433.1, forward strand.
TGGACGTAACCAGGGTTTTTTGCATAGTGTTTTCATTTTGTTTCACTAGTTGAAGGGGTTTTTTCTTCCCTTATCCTGATTGATTCCTGGCCGACCCCTAGGCCGGGAAATCTTCCCACTCCAGGGGTTAAACCGGGGCCCTTGTTTTGGTGATTGAGGGCTCTCCCTTCCTTTTGGGTCTTCTGTTTTTTCCTCCTTTGCCTTTGCCCTTGGGTTCTTCGGGAAGGGGTATTTAAGGGCTTTTCGTCCCCTTCTTTGTGGTTTACGGGGTTATTTCCTGTCGTTGTGGCCTACTCTATTTGTACCTCCCGGGTTCCTTTACTCTGCTTGGACACGTTTATTCTTCTGCCTTCTGACTTTGTACGCGTTCCTTTTTTCCGATTGGTTGCTTGACCATCCCTTATTGTGTTTGTATTGTTTTGTCGCGTCTTGTGTTTTCCCCTATTCAGTATGGGTGTCAGTCTTCGGTTTGGGGCCGGCCCTTTTAAGGATCGGGCACCCAAAAGGCAGGGAGGGGGTTGGGTCGTGTGGGGGCCTCACCTGTCTTGTCTGTTCGGGCCCCTGAGGGACCCCTTACATTTAACCACCCCATACCCAAGAAAACTCCCCGGCAATTCAATAGAGTCCGGCCTGTGGGTCATGATCGTTTGGACGGTTGGCAACTCACTTCAGGGCATGGGGGGGCTTTTTAATCAAGTCTCGCAGCGTCGGTACCAAATAACCGGGACCCGGGGACTTGCTGCCCGTCTGTGTCCCTACCTGCCCGTTTTTGTGGTTTCAGCATACGTCATAGTCTAATTTTGCTTCTTCTGATCGTTTTGACGGAAATCCGGGAAGGTCCGAACCTTTAGGGAATCATGTAATTTATTTTTTCGCTTCAATATTTCCCCGGGGTTGAGAAAGTGGGGTTTGTTGGTTTTCCCCCGGGCCCCCCTCGGGTGGGCATTAGCTTTCCCCTTAAAAGCCCCTGAGGGGAGACGGGGACAGTTTTTTTTGGTTTAACAGGTTTTTAAAACCCCCAACCGTTTGGCAGGGGGGACTCTTTTGCTATCTATTACAGGGCCCCCGCTGGGCTAAAGGATACTGTTCGGTTCCCCAAAGGGGGTTTTCGTTGCGGGTGACGAAAAATTTAAAGACTTTTTTTCAACAAGGACTTTTGATGCGTGAAGGATGCTATGGCAGCCACCCAACCCCCTGAGCCCCGATCTTTAAAATTTCTACTTAAATTTGGGACAGAAATGGGGAGGCACAGGGAAAAGAAAGGGGGGTTTGACGCTCAGCTCAAGTCAGGCTTTCCTGTAAAACCTGCTTCTTCCTTCTTTGAGATTTTCTTCTCTCCCTCCCTCTCGTTTCTGGAGAAAACCCCAGGTGGGGGTTCTTACGTTGCTGCCAAGGAGGGATACCGTTTGGGAACCCCTTGTGCTTTATTGGGGGAAGCCGACCTTTTCCTGAGAAACTGTCCTATTAGGCCTAACCACCCAAGGGTAACACAAACCCTCTGAAATGTCCAGGAAGGTAACTGGGATGTACAGGTCCCTCCTAACTCTGTAACAAGTTTTTTTTGCCGAAACTTAGTTTCGCTCCAAGACTTTTGCTTGCGTGCCTATTACTCGGGGAGCTGCTAATTTATCAGTATGGCTTTTTCTAAACCTTGGTTTGGAACTTGTCCTTTGTGTTCTCCTTTTTTTTGTTTCAGGTGTGTTTTCTACCTCACTAACCGGAGGAAGAATAAAAAATTTTTTACTCTGAGGGCACTTTTAAAGTTGGGGGTTTTCTACTGAAAAACTTTCATTTTTGCATGGGGAAACTCTTTGCAGATTTTATTTTGGGTTTCCCTGGCCTGCCCCATAATCCTGTTTTTGTAGAGCCATGAGTTGATCAAAAGGGGTGACTCATGGTTTTCCTTCTTGTGGTCCCTCCCTTGGTGGGCGTGATTAAAGCCCTGTATTCAAATGTAAATTTTGAAAACTTAGTCGTGATGGGGACGTTGTGATAATCGGTCTCCACCCCCGGGCCCGGATGGCGCTACGACCCCATTTGGGGCAAAGTCAAATTGTCGCCCCGGCGAGAATCTGTGATCAGTATATTGGGAACCCGTAAATAAATTTCCTTTTTCCGGGAAAAACAGTTTCAACTTGATTTTAATCCCGGTCTTTGTCGCCGACTCGCAATTCTGCTTTTTCTGAACTGTTCCCCTTTTTTTGTGAGGTGATTTCCCCTAGGGATTCTGCAGTAAGGTGATAAAACTAAATAAAACCGCCGTTTTTGATGTGCACATCTGGGCTGGAGTCATAAACTTAAAAAAACGCCCAACTAAAAAACAAAAAAACCCAGTAAAAAAAAACCCCCGAACCAGACCAAGTATGTCCCCCCCGGGGTCCAACTGAAAACAGCCCCCAAGCTGGAAAAGGGAAAAAGTTCCCAAATCCCATTCGCTAACATAGGGGTCTGTTGAGGGTCGGGGGCCCTCAAAAGGGGGGGGGGGGACTGTATGATCATTCCAAAGAACCCCAGCTTTGATTCTGGGCGCCGGCCCGGCCGTTGCGACGTAAGCCCTGGTTTTTGAATGTTTTTAATTTGTGTTCCTGTGTGAACTGGGGTTTTTTCCCTGTACCCGTTGATTTTGGCCGACGCCTTGGCCCGGGGGTCTTCCCGCATCCCCCGGGGAAAACCCGGTCCCTTGATCCTGGTGTTGACAGCCTACCTTCCCATCTGGTCTTTGTTTTTTTCCCCATTGCCCTTTTCCTTGTTTTTGGAAAGGATTTAAGGGGTCTTTTTGTTCCTCTCTTTTTGGTTAATTGGACTTTCCTGGGGGGCTGTTGGGCCACTTATTTTGTGCCTCCCCGGTTACCTACTCTGCTTGGATCAGTTTTTTCTTCTGCCTTTGACTTTGACGCGTTCCCGATAGTTACCGACTTTGGGTTGCTTGACCATCCTTTTGTGTTTGATTTTTTGTTGCGTCTTGGTTTTCCAGCTATTAGTATGTGCTCAGTCTTTGGGGGGGGCCGACCTATTAGGATCGGGCACCCCCAAAAAGGGAGGGCCAGGGGGTTTGGGTCAGTGTCAGGGCCTCACGCTGTCTGTGTCTGTTCGTGCGCCCCTGACGGATCCCTTACAACTGAGTATCAGTTTATCACGATAACCAAGCTTGAGTTTGGAATCCCTTGTTTCATTGGACTTTAAAAACCAAAATAAATTAACCTCTTGGTTGACCTATGAATTTCAAAAAATTGTACATTATTTATGTATATGTTTACCCCCAAACCCTTTTTCCCGTTCTGTTGTCTGTTCAAGTTTTTTTTTATTTCTGTTCTTATCTGACTCTTGTTTGTTACAGTCAGGTTTTTTCTCCCCTTTTATTTTTTATGTATCGAGTTCCAAGAGGTGCCAAAATCCCATTTTGCTTTGGTCAGGGTAATGGTAGTCAGAAACGATTGCCTTTGTTTTTTTGAGGAAAACTACCTTTCAGAACATTTTTAATGCTAGTTGAACAACCAGTGAGGATGGCGCCTAACATCTTATTTATAAAATGGCTTGTTGAGCAACTGTAAAACAAAACTTTGCATGTTTTCCTTAAAAAATAAAACTCCAATTTTGACATCTTATGAGACTTTAGTTTATCCTAGCTGTTTATAATGCAGTCTTCATGTTCCAAATTTAAACTTGACACCTGTAGAAACGGAACAGGGTATCGAAAAGAGGAAGGACCTTTTTGCCCCACATGATTGATCTAAACTTTCCCTTCATTTCTTTTAGTTTCCCTTTAACCCCAAAAAAAAAAAGGAAAAAACCCGTGTGGAAAATAAGTATTTGATACATTGGTGATTTTGTAAGTTTTTACACTTTCAAACAAACCATAAAATCACATTGTATTTTTTTTAAAACTTAAAAAGCTTTTTTGCATGAAATAAATTTGATACAATTTTAAAAAAGAACTTAAATTTTGGTACAGAAACCTTTGTTTGCAATTACGTGTAAAAGGTTCCCGTAGTTCTTTACAAAAATTTTCAACCTTTTCAGCAGGGGTTTGGTCCACTTTCCATACAGTTTCTTAATCTTTAGGTTTTGGGGCGTCGTGGGCTACATTTGAGTTTAGCTCCCTCCCAAAAATTTCGATTGGGTTCGGTTGGGGATGTCTAAGCCACTCCAGGACTTGAAAAAGCCCCCTTTAGGGGGCTACTCCTTAGTTGCCCTGGCTGTGTGTTTCTGGTCATTGTACTGCTGGAACACCCAGCCACGACCCATCTTCAATGGTCTTACTTAGGGAAGACCAAAAGCCTCACAATACATGGCCCCATCTATTCTCCCTTCAATACGGTGCAGTTGTCCTGTCCCCTTTGCACAAAAGCACCCCAAATGTATGATGCTTCCACCCCCATGCTTCACGGTGGGGGTGGTGTTTTTGGGTTGTTTTCATCCTTCTTCTTCTTCCTCCAAACATGGCAAGTGGAGTTGATGCCAAAAAGTTCTATTTTGGTCTCATCTGACCACATGACCTTCTTCCACCTCCTCTGGATCCTCCAGATGGTCACTTCCCCAGGCCTGGACATGTGCGGGCGTGAGCAGGGGAACTTTACGGGTCAGGGTCCAAGCTCTATTCAGATCATTGACCAAGTCCTCCCAGAGGTTAGAGTGTGATTAAGTGTGTGGACAGATGTCTTTTATACAGGTAACATGTTCAAACAGGAGCAATTAATACAGTTAATGAGTGCAGAGAGCTTCTTATAGAAAAACTAACAGGTCTGTGAGGGCCAGAATTCTTGCAGGTTGGTAGCTGATCAAATACGTATTTCATGCAATAAAATGCAAATTAATTATTTAAAAATCATACAATGTGATTTTTTGAATTTTTTTAGATTGCCTCACATTAAAGTGAAAGGGGAAAAAAATTACAGACCCACCAATCGAAGGTGGGAAAACTTGCAAAATGCCAGTGTATCAAATACTTATTTTCCCCACTGTAGATAGACACATATAGCACAAAGTTTATTTCACACGCAAGAGTTTAGAGGGTGGTATTAGATTTGGAAAAATAGGGCGGCATGTATGAACGGGGCTGCGCCAGATATCTGGCGTCTTTTCAGCCCAATATCAGGTGCAGACCCGTTTGCTACATTTTTCAATGTCCCCCACGCCTATATCAGGCGCATTACAAAGCGCAAACGTCACTTTGTACTGCGCCTGATTTCGGTGGGCGTGCGGGAGGCGGGGCCACTAAACCGAAAAGAAGCTAAATTTTTAGCTTGTTAAAGATTTTAAGCGAATCTGCTAAACAGGGAAACCACTTCAAGTAGTAACCTGAGCCAGAAAAATTATTCAAGCCTAGAAGCGCCTATTTATACCCCCTTGCGACGGGTCCATAAATCAGGCACTTTTAAAAACCACATGCCAGAAATTTAAAAACATTCCACCCAATTCAGAATACACCCCTTTCTTCCCCAAGGTACATATTAATTTGAATATGGCTGAGATGCAATACCAGGCACAAATGATGGGCAAGAGCAGTGCTGTTTCTGGACACAAAGCAAACTTAACAGAAGCATAAAAAAATTATAGAAAAATAATCCAAATTTTATTAAATGCACATAATAAAAAATAATCAAAACTAATAAACACCAAATAAACACACCCAACAAAAAACCGCAACCCCCCAAAAACAACACTAAAATGGACTATTTATATTGAAATAAAATAATACAAAATATCATTATGAAACAAACATACTTTTAAACCCCTGTCACCGTGTATGGGAAAAACCACATCCCCCCCTGAAAAAAATTTGAGACCTCGGTTCACAAATTTTGATCAGAAAATGTTTAAGCGGCCCACGACCCTTTCAACGTGGCTCAAATCGGGCAAGTTCCTATCCCTATCTTTACCTCCTCAATCGAGCCAATCAGCTCTCACTGGTCACCGACCTCCATTATTCAGAGAGAAAAAAGAAAAAAAACACCCAACCTCAAAGCTGCCCTTGCTTATGACAGCCGTGTTAGAGTGAGGGGCGGGACAGAAACCCAAACTGGAACACGCCCTTCCTTCCATATAGTTAAAAATCAATGTGCACCCAGTAATCAAAACCTTGTTTTCTGTCACACAAAAACATTTCTGAAAAAACGTATGCAAACTGGGTGGCCACTGGCAGGGCTGCGGCACACATGTAATTATACATGTACACACACAGACCGCCGCCAGCGCACATTTCTGCAAAAAGGGCAATAACACTACGTCGAAATCCCCTAAGAGAAGCACTTATGGCTATCTATCTAATACATGAAAAAACTTTTTTTGAGACTCTTAGCTCGGTTTCACATATCATGATCAGAACATGTTTAAGCTGCCCAGCAGACTTTCAACGTGTCCTCAAATCAGGACAGTCCCTACTCCTATCTTTAACCTCTCAATCCGAGCAATCAGGCCTCTCACGGGGTCACCGACCGTCTCCATTATTCAGAAGAAATAAATAAAAAAACACCCAACCTGGCAAAGCTGTCCCTTCTTATGACAGCCTGTGAAGTGGGCGGGACAGAAACCCTAAATGGAAGCACCCCCTTTCCTTTCAATATAGTTAAAATCCAATGTGCACCAAGATAACGTATGTTTCTGCACCAAAAACATTTTCCTGAAACAACCGTATGCAAACCTGGTGCCACTGCAGGGCTGCGCACACTTAATTAGTACATGTACACACACAGACCCGCCGCCAGCGGCACATTTCTTGCAAAAGGGTACAATACACTACTCAAAATCCCTAAAGAACACTTATGCTATCTAACATACATGAAAAAACTTGAAGACACTCGGTTCACATATCAGGATCAGAACATTGTTAAGCCTGCCCACGACTTTCAACGTAGGCTCAAATCGCAGTCCTATCCTATCTTTCCTCTCAATCCGAGCCAATCATGCCCTCTCACGGGTCCCCGACCTCCATTTATTCATAGAGAAAAAATAAAAAAAACACCCAACCTGCAAAGCTGCCCTTTCTTAAATGACAGCCTGTGAGAGTGGGCGGGGACGAAACCCAAAATGGAACACCCATTTCCTTTCAAAAAGGTTAAAATCAATGTGCACCAAGTATAACGTATGTTGCTGCACACAAAAAACATTTCTGAAAAAACGTATGCCAACCTGTGGTTCCACTGCAGGCTGGCGGCACACATGTAATTAACATGTACAACACACAGTACTCGCCGTCCACCACCCCACCCCACCCCCCCCCGCCCAGCGGCACATTTCTGCAAAAAGGGGGCAATACACCTACGTCGAATTTCCTAAAGAAGCACTTTTGCTAACTATCATACATGAAAAAACTTGAGACTCTCGTTCACACATATCATGATACGAACATGTTTTAAGCTGCCCACAGACTTTTCACAACGTGGTCTTCAAGCGGTGCAGTCCTATCCGATCTTTACTCTCAATTCGAGCCATCAGGCCGCTCACTGGTCCCACCGACCTCCATTATTCAGAGAGAAAAAAAAAATAACACCCAACCTGCAAAGCTTGCCCTTCTTATGACAGCCTGTGAGTAAGTGGGCGGACCGAAACCCAAAATGGAAGCACCCCTTCCTTTCCATATAGTAAACTCAATGTCACCAAGTATAACGTTATGTTTCTGCACACAAAAACAATTCTGAAAAAACGTATGCAAACCTGGGTGCCCACTGGCAGTGCCTGCGCACACATGGAATATACCATGTACACCACCAACCCGCCGCCAGCGGCAACATTTTCTGCAAAAGGGCATACCACACGTCGAAATCCCTAAAGAAGCCTTATGCTATCTAGTCATACATAAAAATCTTTGAGACTCCTCGATCACATATCATGATCAAACATGTTTTAAGCTGCCCACCTCGACTTCAACGTGTGCTCAAATCGGGGCCATCCTATCCTATCTTTACCTCTCAATCGAGCCAATCACCTCTCACTAGGGTCACCGACCTCCATTCTTCAGGAGAGAAAAAATAAAAAAACAAACCTACCTGCAAAGCTTGCCCTTCCTTTGACAGCCTGTGAGAGTGGGGCGGTACAGAAACCCAATGGAAGCACCCCTTCCTTTTCCATATAGGTTTAAAATCAATGTGCACCAATTATAACGTTATGTTTCTGCACACAAAAACATTTCTGAAAAAACGTATGCACACCTGGGTGCCACGGCAGGGCTGCGGCACAAACATGTAAATATAGGCAACTGTAACACACACAGACCCGCGCCAGCGGCACATTTCTGCAAAAAGGGCAAATACACTACGTCGAAATCCCTAAAGAAGCACTATGCTTAATCTATCCTACATGAAAAAACTTTGAGACACTCTTTCACAATATCATGATCAGAACAAGTTTAAGGCTGCCCACGACCTTTCAACGTGGTCTTCAAGATCGGGCAGATCCTATCCTATTTACCTCCAATCTCGAGCCAATCAGGCCTCTCACTGGGTCACCGACCTCCATTTATTCAGAGAGAAAACAAAAAAAAACAACCACCTGCAAAGCTAGCCCTTCCGTATAACAGCCTGTGAGGAGTGGCGTGGACAGAACCACCAAAAATGGAAGCGCACCCCTTCCTTCATAATCAGGTTAAAATCAATGTGCACCAAGTATAAACGTATGTTTTTCAGCACACAAAAAACATTCTGAAAAAACTATGCAAACCTGGGTGCCACTGGCAGGGCTGCGGCACCCATGACCATAATACAGTGTAACACACACAGTACCGCTCGCCAGCGCACATTTCTGCAAAAAGGCAATACACTACTCGAAATCCTAAAGAAGCACATATGCTATCTATCATACATGAAAAAAACTTTTGATGACTCTCGGTTCACATATCATGATCGAACATGTTAAGCTGCCCACCTGACTTCAAACGTGGTCTCAATCGGGCATCCTATCCTATCTTTACCTCTCAATCGACCAATCAAGGCCTCTCAACTGGTCACTCGACCTCCATTATTCAAGAGAAAAAATAAAAAAACACCCAAACTGCAAAGCTGGCCCCTCTCTTATGACAGCCTGTGAGAGTGGTCGGGACAGAAACCCAAAATGGAAAGCACCCCTTCCTTTCCATAGGTTTAAAATCAATGTGCACCAAGTATTAACGATGTTTCTGCACACATAAACATTTCGGAAAAAACGAGTGATATGTGAACCGAGAGTTCTCAAAGTTTTTTCATGTATGATAGATAGCATAAGTGCTTCTTTAGGGATTTTTCACGTAGTGTATTGCCCTTTTGCGAAATTGCCGCTGCGGCGGTCTGGGTGTGTACATGTTAATTAACCAGTGTGCCGCAGCCCTGCCAGTGGCACGCCAGTTGTGCATACGTTTTTTCAGAAATGTTTTTGTGGTGCAGAAACATACGTTATACTTGGTGCACATTGATTTTAAACCTATATGGAAAGTAAGAGTGCTTCCATTTTGGTTTTCTGTCCCCGCCCACCATCTCACACCCTGTCATAAGAAGGGCAGCCTTTGGCAGGTTTGGTGTTTTTTTATTTTTTCTCTCTGAATAATGGGAGGTCGGTGACCCAGTGAGAGGCCTGATTTGGCTCGATTGAGAGGTAACGATAGGATAGACTTGCCCATTTGAGACCCCGGTTGAAAGTTCGTGGGCACTTAAACATTTCTATCATGATATTGAACGGTGGAGTCCCCCGTTTAAATTTTTTCATGTATGATAGATAGCATAAGTGCTTCTTTAGGGATTTCGACCGTAGTGTATTGCCCTTTTTGCAGAAATTGCCCGCTGGCGGCGGTCTGTGAGTGTACATGAATAATTACATGTGTTGCCGGCAGCCCGGCCATGGGCACCCAGGTTTGCATAACGTTTTTTCCGAAAGTTTTTGTGTGCAGAAACATACTTATACTTGGTGCACATGGATTTTAAACCTATATGGAAGGAAGGGGGCTTCCATTTGGTTTCTGTCCCCGCCCACTCTCACAGGCTGTCATAAGAAGGCAGCTTTGCAGGTTGGGAGTTTTTTTATTTTTTTCTCTCTGAATAATGGAGGTCGGTGACCCAGGAGAGGCCTGATTGCTCGATTGAGAAGGTACAGATAAGATAGGACTGCCCGATTGAGACCCACCGTTGAAAGTCGTGGCCGGCTTAAACATTTCTGATCAAGATATGTGAACCGAGAGTCTCAAAAGTATTTTCATGAATGATAAGTTACATAAGTTGCTCAAAGGATTTCGACTAGTGTATTTACCACCATCCCAGACGCAGTTTCGCTGTTTGCTTTTTCAGAGCAATACAGCGAAACTTGCGTCGGGGTTGCTGGTCCTCGTCCCTACCACTGGTGACACGGTGGGTTAGAGTATAGTTTGTTTTCATATTGAGATTATCGTATAACTTGATCTTAGCCCTATATATATTCATATATAATATGTATGTCCATGTAGCCGTGTTGTTTTGGAGGGTGTTAGCTGTTTTTCTGTTGGGTGTGTATGTATTTGGTGTTTATTAGTTTTGTCATATACGTTTTTATTATGTGCATTTAATAAAATTTGGAGTATTTTGACTATCATGGGTTTAAATGTGGAGAAAACAGAACTCATCATCTTTCCACCGTCCAACTCTACCCCCCCCCTGATCTCTCTATCTCAGTCAACGGCTGTACACTCTCACCTGTTCCGCAAGTCCGCTCCCTTTGGGGGGTAATCCTGACTCCGCTCTATCTTTCAAACCACACATCCAAACTCTCACCTCTGCCTGCCGCCCCCACCTGAAAAACTTCTCTCTTTTTCCGCTCATTCCTCAACTATGACACTACAAAAATGCTGGTCCATCCCCTTGTCATCTCCCGCCTCGATACTGCAACATCCTTCTCTGTGGCCTCCCAGCTAGCACCCTCGCTCCCCTCCAATCCAATCCTTAACTCTGCGCCCGTCTTATCCACCTCTCTCCCCGCTACTCCCCCTGCCCCCCCTCTTTCCAATCCCTTTTACTGGCTTCCCATTGCCCAGCGAATTAATTTCAAGCTACTAACCATAACCTACAAGGCTCTCCATAAACCCCTCCCCTCCATACATCTCTGCCCTAATCTCCAAATATCTCCCCTCACGCAATCTCCGCTCATCAAAAGGACCTTCTCCTCTGCTCCCCCCCTTATCAGCTCCTCACATAACCGTCTCCAAGACTTCTCCCGTCTTCACCACACACTCTGGAACTCCCCACTGCCCCAACACATCAGACTCTCCTCCACTTTCACCAGCTTCAAAAGCAATCTGAAAACCCATTTCTTCAGGCTTGCCTACAACCCACAATAACCTTGCTGTCATTACATCCTCCACAAACATGTCTGCCCCACCTTCTGTCTCTTTCCCCCTCCTTGTAGATTGTAAGCCCTCGCGGGTAGGGTCCTCTTTCCCTCTGTCATGCCAGTTGTCATTCATCACTTATCATTGTACTCGTTTGACCTATGTTATGTATGTAACCCCCTCGAATGTACAGCGCCCTGGAATCAATGGCGCTTTAAAATAAATAATAATCATCATAAAATTATAATAATAGTTGGTGTGTTTAGTATTTATTTATCCCTTGATTAGTGTAATTTGGTTTGCCCTGGTTTGTTGTAGGTGTTTATTTTTAGAAGTCATAAAAGTCAAGTAAACATAATTTTCTCATGTCTAATAACTAGTGTTGAGCGATTTTTATCGACAAAGTTGAAATCGACAAGGTTTTTATTGTGATCAAAATTTTCAGATTTATGCGATAAAATTTAAAGGTTAAATCTGTGCATCATCTATTAGATCGCGCCATTTTCGACGCTTCCCGTCATTTTAGCGGCCCAAATTCAGATTACAGAATAGAGCAGGGGGGAGATGTGTGTGCGACGTCATGACTGGGATGTGTAAAGGTTGCGATTGGCTGGAAAAATCACATGACCTCGTTTTAACATAGAACAGCCCTTCCTGTTCAGCCTCAGTGTCTCTCAGCGTCTCAGAGCAGAAGGACGTGCGCTCTGCTTGTGTCCAAAAAGCTCAGCGAAATTATTATAAATTTTTTCACAGAGAAACCTCTACTATTAGCTGTGATCCTTACAATTTAGTTAGATTACAGATTGGAAGATTTTATGTAGTTAGGTAGAGAATTTTAAAGCATCATCTACCGCTGTAAAGTCACGGGGGGGGCGGGAGAGGAGAGGGGGCCCGCGGGCAAACACAGACAAGCTCTATCTATAAAGAACACTGGATTAAAAATTCACCAAAAACTTAGTGTAGACATTGCACTGCAATATATTTATTATTAACAGTTTGCTATTGAAATATTTCCTGGGTATTGGGCAGCCTGAACTTATATTGGATACACATCAATTTTTTAGTAACTGCAGTCTCTTTGTTAGGTGCAAACTCCACTTTTATTTCATTATAATTTCATGTAGGTGTTCAATTTTTACCCATTTCACCTGTGACTGTTGATATATCCACGTTGCAGTTAAATTACAATCCAGCAATCTTGTAGCACAGGTTGTTTGTTGCCAAAAA
>JAODAL010064434.1:0-18717 GCA_025379985.1 Phyllomedusa bahiana
TGTTTTTTTTTTACTTTGGGGCAGGCCACTTGTTGATAGAGCCCCCTTGCAGTTAATTTGAATCCAAACTTTTATCACCACAGGGTTTTTATAGGTCCAAAAAAAAACCTTTTTTTATCCGAAAACATTTTAGAAGGTTTTTTTTTCCTTTTGGTCAGTCAAAGTTTGAAAGAGCTCTTTGCATTAAATTTGAATAAAAAGGGATTTTTTATCACCCCAGTGAATTGATAGGTGCCAAAAAAACCCTTTATTTTCCGTATACATTTCAAAGGTTTTTTTCATTTTGTCAGTCAAACTTTTTAAAGCTCTTTTTCGTTAAATTTTTAATACAGCAAATTTTTTACACCACAGGGAATTAAGGTAAAAAAAACCTTTTTTTATCCGAAATTTCAGACGGTTTTTTTTTTCATTTGGGCATTCCCCCTTTTTTTAAGAGCTACTTTTTCATTAAATTTGAATCAGCAAAATTTTTTAGTCCCCCACAGGGTTGATAGGTGCCAAAAACTTTTATATCCCCATACATTTCAGACAGGTGTTTTTTTTCACTTTTGGGCAGTCCCAAACTGTTGATAAGCACTTTCGTTAATTTGAATCACATTTTGAGTCCCACAGGTTGAAGTGCCAAAAATACCCTTTTTTTTTTCCCCATACATTTCAGATACGTTTTTTTCCTTTGGCGCAGCCCCTTTGTTGATAGAGCCACCTTTCATTAAATTTGAATCACAACTTTTTAGTCACCACAGGGGTCTGATAGGGGCCAAAAATCCTTTTTTTTTATCCAAAACTTTCAGAAGTTTTTTTCACTTTTGGTCATCAAGCTTTTGATAAGCACTTTTCAGTAAATTTGAATACACAATTTTTTATCACCACAGGGAATTGATAGGTGCCAAAAAAACCTTTAAAATCCGTAAACATTTTAAAAGTTTTTTTTTCCTTTGGCAGCAAACTTTGTTAAAAGCTACCTTTTCATTAAATTTAAAACACAATTTTTTTTCACCACAGGTGATTAAGGTGCCAAAAAATACCTTTTTTTTATCCGATAATTTCAAAGGTGTTTTTTCAATTTTTGCAGCCCAAACTTTTTGATAAAGCACTTGCAGTTAAAATTTTAATCCCCATTTTTTTGTCCCACAGGGTTGATAGGGGCCAAAATACTTTTTTATCCTATACATTTCAGAAGGGGTTTTTTTCACTTTATTAGATCAGTCAAAACTTTGATGATAGATCTAACTTTTGCAATGTTACATTTGAATACAGCAATTTTTGAAGTCCCCCACAGTAGAATTGATATAGGGCCCAAACAAACCTATTATAATAACCCGAAAACCCATATTATTCCTAATCCATAAAAAAACTACAATGTGCTCAGGCCAGCAGAGAATCATAGACCCCACCTTTCAGTTACATTATAATACCATCAACATTAGAAGTCACCACTGTAGATACTGAAATTAGTGCCGAAAAATAACATGTTATAAATCCCGTAAAGTACATTGTCTAGATAACGTGTTTATTATTTCACTTATTTGTCATCAAGCTTTTTTAGATAAGAGCAACTATGTCAGTTAAAATTTGAAAACAGCAATTTATTAGTAACCCCATTTGAGATTGATAGGTGCCTCACACAAACATCCAAAAAACTTCATCCGAAAACAAATTATCATTATACTTGATTAATATTTTTCACTTATTGGCGCAGGCCTGTTATATTATGATTAGAGCCACCTTTTCAGTATAAAATTTGAGAAACATTGTCAACTTTGTACTACACCACATGGAGGAACAGAAATTTAGCCGCCAAAAACCTAAAATAATCCGAAAAGCAAAATCTGCGAGACCTTGAGTTATTTATTCCACTTTTTGTCAGTTCACGGCTTTGTTGATAAGCTACATTATGCAGTTAAATAAGTAAAACAGCAATTATGTAACCCCACAGGTGAATTGATAGGTTGCCTAAACCAATCACATTTAATAATATCTCTTAAAACAATTCAGACAAGTTGAAATAATAATTACACATTTGGAGTCAGTCAATCTTATGTTTATAGAGCACAATGCAGTTTAAAATTATTGCAAACGAACAATATTTTTATTCACCACAGTTGGAAACCAAAAATTGATAAGATGTCCAAAAAAAAACCCGTAATAAATATCCCCGTATACATATCATTTAAACGTTTTTTTATACGACTTAAGCCGCAGCCATCTATTGTTGTGATTTAGATCAACCTATGCAGTTAAATTTTAATCCAGCAACTTATTTTAGGTCACCACAGGTGTTTCTTATAGTTTGCCAAAAAATACCTTTAATTAAACCGTTAAACATTTCAGACAGATTTATTATTTTCAATTTTGTCAGCAAGCTTTGTTGATAGAGCTACTTTGCAAGTTTAAATATATGGATTTAATACAGCCATTTTTGTAGTCACCACAGTTGAATGATAGGTGCCAAAAATACCTTTTAGTATCCCGTTATACATTTCAGATACCTTTGTTTTTTTTTCACTTTGGTCAGTTCAAGCTTGTTGATGAAGAGCTATATTGCGTTAAGTTTGAATACAGCAATTATTGTATTCACCACCGTTAATTTGATAGGTGCCCAAAAAATACCTTTTATAATCCCGTTATACAATTCGAGTACAGGTGTTTGTTTTTCACTCTTGGGTCAGTCAAGCTTTGTTTGATTAAAGAGCTCCTTTGCAGTTAAATTTTTGAATACAGCAAATTTTGTAGTCACCACAGGTGAATAGATAGGTGCCACAAATACTTTTTATTATCCGTATACATTTCAGACAGTGTGTTTTTTTTCACTTTTGGTCAGCTCAAGCATGTAGAAAGAGCTACTTTGCAGTTTAAATTTGAATACACCAATTTTGTAGACACCACAGGAAAATAGATTAGGTGCCTAAAAAATACCTATTATAAGTCCCAGTAAACATTGTCAGAAACGTGTTTTTTCACTTTGGCGCAGTGCCAGCTTTTGGTTGAAGAGCCACCCTTGCAGTAAAATTTTGGAAACTAGACAACTATGTATTCACACACAGGTGTAAGCGATTAGTTGCCCACCACTCACCCACCCCCCCCAAAAATACCTTATAATTATCCATAAAGCATTTGCAGACAGGTGTATTTTAGTCACATTTGGTCATTCCACGCTGTGTTGAATAGATGCTAACTAATGTCATTTAAGTATGTGAATAACACCAATTTTGTAGTCACCTCAGTTGAATTGTAAAGTAGCCAACGAATACCAATTATAATATCCGAAAACATTATCAATTATACGAGTTTTTTTTCACTTTGGCGCAGAGCCACAGTTGTTTTAGATAGAGCTACCTTGCAGTTATAATTTGAATCCATCAACTTTTATAGTCCCCACAGTTGTTCTGATAGTCCAAAAATACATTTTATTACCGAATACTTTCATACAGAGTTTATTTTTTTCACTTTTGGTCAGTCAAGCATTGTTGATAGACTACTTTGCATTAAATTTGAATACATCTATTTCCTAGTCGACTACACAGAGGTGAATATTGTGATGAGTTTCCAAACAATGACCGTTTTATTATCCGTAATACATAACAGACAGGTGTTTTTTCCACTTTAAGGTCAGTCAAACTTTGTTGATAGAGCTACTTTGCAGTTAAAAGTTGAATGACAGCAATTTTGTATCACCACATGTGAATTGATAGGTTCCAAAAAATACCTTTTATTGATTCCCCCCTAACATTCAGATAACGTTTTTATTTTTCACTGTTGGCGCAGGCCAGCCATTTTGATAGGAGCCACCTTGCAGTGTCATTATTGAATCCAGCAACTTTGTAGACACCACAGGTGTACATGAAAGGTGTCCAAAAATACCTTATTAATATCCGTAAACAATTAGCATATCCGAAATTTTTTTCACTTGTTTGTGTCAGACAGCTTTTTGATAGAGCTACTTTATCAGTTGAATTTGAATACAGCAAATTTTTGGAAGTCACCACAGGTGAATTGAAATGTGCCAAAAAAATACCTTTTATTAATCCGTATACTTTTACAGATACGTGTTTTGTTCACGTTTGGCGCAGGCCATCTTTTGTATGATAGAGCCACCAAGGCTGTTTCAATATATGAAACTGGCAACTTGTATCACCACAGGTTGTACTTAAAGGTGCCAAACATAACCTTTTTAAATATCCGTATACATTTCAGACATTGATTTTTTTTTCAACTTTGTGTGATCAGTCAAGCTTTGTTGAAAATAGCTACTTTTCAGTTAAATATTGAATACAAGCCTTTTGTTATACCCCACAGGTGAAAATGATAGGTGCCAAAAATACCTTTATATTATTCCCTAAAACATTTCCAGATACGTATTTATTTTACACTTTTGTAGTCAAGCAATGTTTATATAAGTCATACATTTTCCGTTACAATTTAGAATACAGCAAATTATGTAAGTCACCACAGGTGAAATGAATAAGGTGCCAAAAAATACCTTTTATTACTCCGTATACATACACAGGTTTATTTTTCGACTCTTGTGGTCAGTCCAATCTTGTTGATTTAGAGCTACAATTGCAGATATAAAATATGAATACAGCAATTATGGTGAATTCAACCACAGGTGAATTGATTGGTGCCACAAATACAATTTAATAATCCAATACATTTTCAGACAGGTTTTATTTTCACTTTATGGCATCAATGCTTTGTTGATAAGCAACTTTGCCGTTAAAATAGAATACAGCAATTTTGTAGTCACCACAGGTGAATATGATAGGTGCCAAGAAAATACCTTTATTATCCCGAATACATTTCAAATACGTTTTTAATTACACTTTAGGCGCAGGCCGTTTTGTTGATCAGAGCTACCTTATGTCCGTAATATTAGTGAATTCACAACTTTTTTTAAGGACACTCACAGTGTTCCTGAAAGGTGCCAAACCTAGCCCTTATATATCCTAATAACATATTCAGACAAGTTGTATTTTATACACTTTAGGGTCGAATCCACATTGTATGAAATAGCACATTGCAGATAAATTTAGAATCCATCTATTTTCTAGTCTACCACAATGTAGAATAGATAGTAGCCAAAATTACCAAAAATTAACCTTATAAACATTTTCAAGACATATTGTTTATTCACTTTTAGACATCAAACTTGTGTGAATAGAGCTACTTTGCATTCCATTGAATACAGCAAATTTGAAGTCATCAGTTCCAGGTTTAAATAGAAAAAGGTGCCCAAAAAAATACCATTATATTATCCGTATACATTTCAGATACGTGTTTATTTTCACTTTGTGCGCAGGCCAGCGTTGTTGATATAGCCACCTTGCAGATTTAGCCTTTGAATCCAGCTAACTTTGTAGTCACCACAGGAGACTGATAGGATCCAAAAATAGCCTTTATATATATTATCCTTATACATATCATATTACTGTTTTTTTCGACTTTGTTGCGCAAGGCCATCTTTGTTGAAAGAGCCACCTTTGCAGTTAATTTTGAATCTAGCAACATTGTAGTCACCACAGTTGTACTGATATTTGCCAAAATATCCCATTATATTATCCAAATACTTTCAGACAGGTGTTTTTTTTCACTTTTGGTCAGTCAACAGTGTAGATAGAGTCAACTTAGCAGATAATTATAAATAACACCAAATTAGGTAGTCAACAAAGGTGATATAATGGATATGAGGCCAAAAAATACCTTTTAATATCCTCGTATACATTTCATTTGATACGTGTTTTATTTCACGGTATGGCGCAGGCCAGCATTGGTTATATGATGCTATCCTTAGCAGTTAAATTAGAATCCAGCAACATTTAAGTCACCTCCAAGTTGTATCTGTATCTGTTCCAAAACTACCTTTATAATTATCCAATACATTTCAGACATGTGTTTTTTTCGACTTTTGTGGTGCAGTACAAGCATTGTTGAAATGAGCAACATTTTGCAGTTAAAATTTGAAAACAGCTTATTTTCTAGTCACCACAGGTTAATTGATAGATGGTCCAAAAATACCTTTTATTATCCGTTAGACATTTAAGACAGGTGTGTTTTTTCACTTTTATCAGATCAAAACAAATAGAACTCTGCTACATATCAGTAACATAATAATACAAGCAATATAGTATACCCCACCTGGAGAAATGATAGGATCCAAAAAAAACCTAAATAACAACATAATACCCGTAAACATTTCATAAAACGGAGGTTAATTCTCACATTTTCGCATGCACACTGTTTTGATAAGCCACCTTGCAGTTTCTTTTGAATCCAGCAACTATTGTAAGTCCCACCACAGGTGTACTGACTATGGTGTCCAAAAATACCCAATAATAATCCCGTATACAATTCCAATACGTGTTTTTATATTCGACTTTTAGGTTTCAGTACAAGCATTTTTGAAGAGCCATGCTTGCAGTTATATTTTTGAATCTAGCAACTTTGTAGTCACCACAGGTTGTACTGATGAGTGCCAAAAAATACCTTTTAAAGTATCCATATAACATTTCAGACAGGTTTTTTTTTTCACTTTTGGTTCAGTCAAGCTGTGTTGAGTAGAGCAACTTTGCAGTTTATAATTTTGAATTAACCAATTTTGTAGGTCACCCAGGTGAATTGAATAGGTGCCAAAAAATACCTTTTAATATCCTGTAAAACATTTCAGATACGAGTTATTTTTACACATTTGGCGTCAGGCCAACATTGTTGAAATAGAGCTATTCCTTGCAGTTAGAATTTGAATCCATCCAACTTTTTTAGTCACCACAGGTATTCAGTATGTATAGGTGCCAAAAATACATTTTATTATGCCGAATACATTTCAGACAGGTGTTTTTTTTTTCACATTTGGAGCAAGTTCAAGCATTGTTGATATAGCTACATTTCAGTTAAATAAAGAATACCGCTATATTCCTAGTCACCACAGGTGAATTTGATAGGTGCCAAAAATACCTATAATTAACCGTAAACAAAACAGACAGGTGATTTTTTCACTTTTAGACCATGTCAAACTGTTGATTATAGAGCATACTTTGCAGTTAAAATTTGAATACAGCAATTATGTATCCACTCCACAATGAATGATAGGTGCCAAAAAATACCTTTTAACATCCCGTAACATTGTCAGATATGTTTTTTTTCCCATTTGGCGAGGCCAGCTGGGTTGATAGAGCCACCCTTGCAGTTTTACATTTTGAATCTAGCAACATTGTAGATCCACCACAGTTGTACTGATTAGGTGCCAAAAAAACCATTTAAAATCCCGTAAAACATTTCAGATTACTTTTCTTTTTCACATATATGTATCAGTCAAGCTTTTTTAATAGAGCTACTTTGCAGTAAAATTTGAATACAGCCATTATGAAATTCCCACAGGGTTAATTGAAAGGTCCAAAAATAGCCTTTTATTATCCCTAAACATACAGATGACGTGTTATTTTTCTTTCCACTATTGTCATTTCAAGCATTTATAGGATATAGGCAACATACAGATATTAAATATGAAAACAGCAGATTTTGTATATTCACCACATGTGAAATAGTGAAAGGTGCCAAACAATACCTATAATATTATCCCGTAATACAGTATCAGATCAGTGTTTTTTTCACTCTTGTCAACCAGCTTTTTGTTGATAGCTACTTTGAGGTTAAATTCTGAATACAGCAATTTTTTGTAGTCACCTACATGTGAATTGATAGGTGCCACAATTACTTTATAATCTGTATACATTTCAGACAGGTGTTTTTTTTCACTTTTGACAGGGTCCAAGCTTTGTTTGATAGAGCCTACTTTGCAGTTAAATATGAATACAGTCAAATTATGTAGTTCCACCACATGGTTATTGATAGATGCCAAAGAAAAATACCTTTATTATCCCTTATACATTTCAGCGTACGTGTTTTTTCACTTTTGGCGCAGGCCAGCCATTTGTTGATAGTAGCCAACCTGTGCAGTTAAATTTGAAATCTAGCAACTTGAAGTCACCACAGGTAACTGAAAAGAGTTGCCAAAAAATACCTTTTAATATCCAAAACAATTCAGACAGTATTTTTTATACACTTATTGGTCAGTCAAGCTGGTGTTGATAGAGCAACTTTGCCGATAAGTTTGAATACGACCAATATTGTAGTCACCACAGGTTGAATAGATAGGTTCCAAAAAATACCTTTTATAATCCGTAGTACATTTCAGATACGTGATTATTTTCACTTTGGGCGCAGGCCACTTTGTTGATAGAGCTTCCATGCAGATTAAATTTGAGAATCCAGCAAATTTTTAGTCACCACAGGTGTTCTGATAGGTGCCAAAAATACCTTTTATTATCCGAATACATTTCAGACAGGGTTTTATTATCACTTTGGTCAGTCAAGCTATTGATTGATTAGATGCTACTTTGCATTAAATATAATACAGCGGAATTTTGGTTATCACCACATTTGAAATTGAAAGGGTCCAAAAAATAACCTATATTATTTATTCCCTATACATTTCAATCAGTATTTTTTTTCAAGCTCTTGGTCGACCAGCTTTGTTGATATAGAGCTACTTTGCAGTTAAATTATGAATACAGCAATTATAGAAGTCACCACAGTTGAATTGATATGCCACAAATCCTTTAATTAATCCGTATTACATTTCAGACAGGTGTTTTTTTTCACTCCCTAATTTTGGTCCAGTCAAGGGCATAGTTGAGAGAGCTACTTTGCAGTTAAATTATGAAAACAGCAATTATGTTAAGTCACCACAAGTTGAATTGATAGTGAGGCCAAAAAATACCTTTTATATCCGTGATACCATTTTCATATACATGTTTTTTTTCACTTTGGCGCATGCCATTTTGTTATAGACTACCTTGCATTTAAATTTGAATCCATCAACTTATTAGTCACCACAGGTTTACTTATAGGTTCCAAAAATACATTTTAAAAGTATCCGAATACTATTTCAACCAGGTGTTTATTATCACATTTCAGACAAGCTCATTGTAGAATATGAGCTACTTGCAGTTAAATTTGAATACAGCTATTTTCTATTCACCACAGGCGTGGAATTGATAGGCCAAAAAATTGACCTTTTTATAATCCGTATACATATTCATACAAGGTGTTATTTTTTCACTTTTAGATCCCATTCAAACTTTGTTAGATAGCACGCACCAGAATGTCAGATTATAATTATAATACAGCCATAAAGACGACACCCCAGGTTTAAGAAGAAAGGAGCCAACGAAAACCATATTAAAATCCCTTTAAACCTTTCAGAATACGTGATTATGTAACCACAATATGGCGCATGGCCAGCAAGAAGTATAACCAAACCATGCATTACATTTAATACCACAACTTTGTATACCACCACAAGGATACTGATAGGTAGCCCACAATTAACCTTTTTATTAATCCCGTAATACCGATTTCAGAAACTTGTTTTGTACACTATTAGGTCAGATCAAAGCTTTGTTTGAAGCTACTTTTGTCCGTTAAAATAAGGAATTAGCAAGTCAATTTTGTAGTCACCACATGTGAATTTGATAGTTGCAAAAAATACCTTTATTATCCCGTAAACATTTCAGATACGTGTTTTTTTCACTTTGGCCAGGCCAGCTTTGTTGATGAGCCACCTGAGCATTTAAATTTGAATCTACAAACTTTGTAGTCCACCACCGTTACTGATAGGTGCCAAAAAAACCTTTTATTATCCATATACATTTCAGACAGTGATTTTATTCACTTTATGGTCCCATCAAGCTGGTTTGATAGAGCTACTTTGCATTAATTTGAATACACCAATATTTGAAGTCATCCACAGTGAATTGATAGGTGCCAAAAAATACTTTTATTAACCCTATACATTCAGATTACGTGTTTTTTTTCACTTGGCGCAGTCCAGTTTGTTGATAGATCTGCACTTGCAGTTAAATTTGAATCCAGCAACTTTTTAGTCACCACAGTTTTTCTGATAGGTGCCAAAAAACCTTTTTATTATCCGAATGACATATCAGACAGGTGTTTTTTTCACTTTTGACAGTTCAACTTTGTTGAATAGAGCTACTTTGCAGTTAAATTTGAATAACAGCAATTTTGTAGTCCACCAAAGGTGAATGATATGTCCAAAATACTTATTATCCCGTAAACATTTCAGATACGTGTGTTTTTTTTTCACTTTTGGTCAGTCAAGCTTTGTGATAAGCTAACTTGCATAC
Source organism: Phyllomedusa bahiana (assembly GCA_025379985.1). NCBI lineage: Eukaryota > Metazoa > Chordata > Amphibia > Anura > Hylidae > Phyllomedusa > Phyllomedusa bahiana. The sequence goes on from JAODAL010064434.1 coordinate 10,203, forward strand.
ATTTGAATACAGCAATTTGTAAGTCACCACAGTGAATTGATAGTTGCCAAAAAGTACCTTTTATTATCCCGTATACATTTCAACAGGTGATTTTTTCACTCTGGTCAGTCAAGCTTTGTGATAGAGCTACTTTAGCAGTTAAATTTGAATACAGCAATTTTGAGTCACCACAGTAATTGAGTAGGTGCCACAATACTTTATTATCCGTATACATTTCAGACAGTGTTTTTTTTCACTTTTGGTCGTCAAGCTTTGTTGATGAGACTACTTTGCAGTTAAATTTGAATACATGCAATTATGTAGTCCACCACAGTTATTGAATAGGTCCAAAAAATACCTTTATTATCCGTATACATTTCAGATACGTGTTTTTTTTCACTTATGGCCGGGCCATTTTTGGTTGATAGAGCTACCTGCAATAAATTTGAATCCACAACTTTTGTAGTCACCACAGTGTTCTGATAGGTCCAAAAATACCTTTTATTTATCCCGAAAACATTTCAGACAGGTGTTTTTTTCCACTTTGGTCAGTCAACATTGTTTGATCAGAGCTACATTGCAGTTTAAATTTGAATACAGCTATTTTCAGGTCACCACAGGTGGAATTGATAGGTGCCAAAAATACCTTTTATATCCCGTATACAATTCAGACAGGTGGTTTTTCAACTTTAGTCAGTCAACACTTTGTTTGATAAGCTACTTTGCAGTTAAATTTTGAATACAGCAATTTGTAGCCAACACAGTGAATTGATAGAGGTGCCAAAAAATACATTTTATTATCCCGTATACATTCAGAACTGTTTTTTTCACTTTGGCGCAGTCCAGCGTTTTGATAGAGCCACCTTCATTTACATTTGAATCCAGCAACTTGTAGTCACCAACAGGTAAGCTGATTAGTGCCAAAAAATACCTTAATATTATCGTATACATTTCAGATACGAGATTTATGTTCACTTTTGGTCAGTCAAGCTTTTGTTGATAGAGCTACTTTTGCAGTTAAATTTGAATACAGCAATGTAAGTAGTCACCACAGGTGAATTGATAGGGCCAAAAAATACTTTTATTATCCCTTATACATCAGAATACGTGTTTTTTTTCTCTTTGCGCAGCCAGCTTGTGATAAGCCACCTTGCAGTTAAATTTGAATCTAGCAACTTGTAGTCACCACAGGTTAACTGATACGTGCCAAAATACCTTTTATTAACCATATACATTTCAGACAGAAGTTTTTTTTTCACGTTTGGTCAGTCAAGCTGGTGTTGATAGAGCTACTTTGCAGTAAAGTTTGAAATACACCAATTTTGTAGTCACCACAGGTAATTGATAGGTGCCAAAAAATACCTTTTATTATCCCTATACATTTCAGATACGTGTTTTTTTTCACTTTTGGCGCAGGCCACTTGTTGATAGATCTGCTTTGCAGTTAAATTGAATCCAGCAACTTTTTAGTCACAACAGGTGTACTGATAGTGCCAAAAATACCTTTTATTATCCGAATACATTTCAGACAGGTGTTTTTTTCACTTTGGTCAGTCAAGCTTTGTTTGATAGAGCTACTTTTGGCAGTTAAAATTGAATACAGCAATTTGTAGCACCACTGAATTGACAGGTCCAAAGAATACCATTTTATTATCCCTAGTACATTTCAAAATACGTGTTTTTTTTTCACTTTTTGGGTCAGTCAAGCTTGTTGAAGAGCTACTTTGCAGTTATATTTGAATACAGCAATTTGTAGTCAACCACAGTGAAGTTGATAGTGCCAAAAATACCTTTATATCCGTATACATTTCAGACAGGTGTTTCATTTCACTCTTGGTCATCAAGTTTTTGTTGATAGAGCTACTTTGGCAGTAACATTTGAATACAGCATTTTAGTCACCACAGGTGAATTGATAGGTGCCCAAAGTACTTTTATTAGCCCTCCGTATACATTTCAGACAGTGTTATTTTTCACTTTTGGTCAGTCCAAGCTTTGTTGATAGAGCTACTTTGCGTAAATTTGAATACAGCAATTTTTGTAGTCACCACAGGTAATTTGATAGTGTCAAAAAATACCTTTTATTATCCCTATACATTTCAGATACGTGTTTTTTTTCACTTTGGCGCAGGCAGTTTTGTTGATAGAGCTACCTGCATTTAAATATGAATCCAGCAACTTTTAGTTCACCACAGTAGTCTGATAGGTGCCAAAATTACCTTTTATTTACCGAAATACATTTCAGACAGTGTTTTTTCACTTTGGTCAGTCAACATTGTTGATAGAGCTACTTTGCAGTAAAATTGAATCCAGCTATTTTCTAGTCACCACAGTGAAATTGATAGTGCCAAAAATACCTTTTTTTATTATCCGGACACATTCATGACAGGTGTTTTTCACTTTTAGTCAGTCCAACATAGTTTGATAGAGCTAACTTTGGCAGTTACATTTGAATACATACCGCAATTTTGTAGTCAACACAGGTATTTGATAGTGCCAAAAAATACTTATAAAATCCGAATACATTTCAGATATCGGAGTTTTTTTTTTTCACGTTTGCGCTTGCCAGCTAGTGTTATAGAGCCACCTTTGCAGTTACAATATTGAATCACACAACTTGGATCACCACAGTGTACTGATAGTGGCCAAAAGATACCTTTTATGTAATCCCTTATACATTTCAGATACGTGTTTTTTTTGCACATTTGGTCAGTCAAGCTTTTTTTGATAAGCTACTTTGCAGTTAAATTTGAATACAGCAATTTGTAGTCACCACATGTGAATTGATAGGTGCCAAAAATACCTTTTTAAATTATCCCGTAAACAGTCAATACGTGTTTTTTCCTACTTGGCGCAGGCCACTTTGTTGATAGAGCCAGCCTTGCAAGTTAAATTTGAATCTAGCAACTTTGTAGATCACCACAGTGTACTGATAGGTGCCAAAAATACCTTTTATTATCCATATACATTCAGACAGTGTTTTTTTTTCACTTTTGTCAGTCAAGCTGTGTTGATAAGCTACTTTGCAGTTAAATTAGAATACCCAATTTTGTAGTCACCACATGTGAATTGGAAGGTGCCAAAAAAACCTTTTATTATCCTGTATACATTTCAGATACGTGGTATTTTCACTTTGGCGCAGCCAGCTTTGATGATAGAGCTACCTTCAGTTAAATTTGAAATCCATCAACTTTTAAGTCACACAGTGTTCTGATAGGTGCCAAAATACCTTATTATCCGAATACTTTCAGACAGTGTTTTTTTTCACTTTTTGGTCAGTCAGCATTGTTGACTAGAGCGTACTTTCAGTTAAATTTGAATCCAGCTATTTTCTAGTCACCCACAGGTGAATTGATAGGGGTTTCCCAAAAAAAACCTTTTATTATCCCGGATACATTTCAGACCCGTTTTTTTTTCACTTTGGTCAGTCAAGCTTTGTTCATAGATCTACTTTGCAGTAAAATTTGAATACAGCAATTTTGTAGTCCACCACAGTTGATAGGTGCCAAAAAATACCTTTTATTATCCGTATACAAATTTTAGATACGTGTTTTTTTCACTTTGGTGCCAGGCCAGCTGGTTGATAGAGCCACCTTGCAGTTAAATTTGAATCCAGCAACTTTGAGTCACTACAGGTGTACTGATAGGTGCCAAAAATACCTTTTAATATCCGTATACATTTCAGACAGGTGTTTTTTTCACTTTTGGTCAGTCAAGCTTTGTTCATAGAGCTACTTTGCTGTTAAATTTGAATACAGCAATTTTGTAGTCACCACAGGTGAATTGATAGGTGCTAAAAATAATAATAATAATAATAATAATAATAATACTAATAATAATCTTTATTTCTATAGCGCCAACATATTCCGCAGCACTTTACAAATTCAAGGGTAAACATACAGTCATTACACATTAAAAGTACTTACAAATGAGACACAAGGTGTGGGGGCCCCCCTGCTCGTGAGAGCTTACAATCTTTTAGGGGTATGGGTGAAATATACGGTAAGAAGTGCCAAGTTTACAATGGTCCACCATGTTTCATAAATAGGGTGGTTTACATGAAAAATGGATGAACTTGCCACCCAGACTGTACATCTATATACAGATAAGTGCCTGTGAGTGCCCAAGTGCAGGGAGTGACAGAGGTGTGTGTTAGCAGGTAGGGATCTTGGTGGGCCAGACAGAGAAGATTTTATTTTCAGGCCCTCTTAAAACTGTGAGGTTTGTGAATGTGCCTGATCGCCCGCGGTAGCATATTCCAGAGAATTGGTGCCGCACTGTGGAAATCTTGTAGGGCGGGCAGTGGAGGTTCGGATGATTGAGGAATGTAGTCTGATATCATCAGCAGAGGGGAGAGCACGGGTAGGGCGGTAGACAGAGACTAGGGAGGAGATGTAGGGAGGAGCAGCGCTGTGGAGAGCTTTATGGGTGAGAGTGCTGAGTTTATACTGTTTCCTGTACTGGATGGGCAACCAGTGCAGTGACTGACACAGGGTAGAGGCATCAGTATAGCGCTGGAGAGACAAGCCTGGCTGCTGCATTCAGGACAGATTGGAGAGGGGAGAGTTTAGAGAGGGAGACCGATAAGCAAGGAGTTGCAGTAGTCAAGACGAAAAGAATAAGAGCAGTAATGAGAGTTTGAGTCGTTTCCACAGTGAGAAATGGACGGATTTTGGAGATATTCTTGAGGTGCAGGTGACAGGAGCGGACAAGGGTTTTGGATATATGGGGAGAAGGTCAGATCAGAATCCAAAAAAACCCCTAGACAGCGGGCCTGCTGCCAGGAAAATGGTGGTACCACATACAGAAACAGAAATAGAAAGGGGGGTTGGTTAGTAGATGGCGGAAAGACAAGAATTTTCAGTCTTAGTGAGGTTTGGGTTTCAGATGGAAAAGAGGACATGATGTCAGAGACAGCGGACAGACAGTCACTGGTGTTTTGTAGCAAGGCTGGAGTGATGTCACGGGAGGAGGTGTATAATTGGGTGTCATCCGCATAGAGATGGTACTGGAAACCAAATCTACTGATGTTTGTCCAATGGGGGCTGTGTACAATGCAAAGAGGAGAGGACCTAGAAGTGATCCCGGAGGAAACCCAACAGCAAGAGGAAGGGGAAAGGAGGTGGAACCAGAAACGAGACACTGAAGGAGCGGTCAGAGAGGTAGGACGAGAACCAAGCGAGAGGGGTGTCCTGAGGCCAATGGTGCTGAGCATGGGGAGGAAAGTTGGTGATCCACAGTGTCCAAATGCTGCAGAGAGATCCAAGAGGAAAGCAACAATGATAAGTTACCCTGAGATTTTGCTTTTTGGGGGTCATTTGAGACTTTAACTAAGGTAGTTTCCGTGGAGTGTAGGGTGCGGAAACCTGATTGCAGCGGGTCAAGAAGAGAGTTAGCAGAGAGATAGCGATTAGGCAGAGTAGACCAAGCGTTCCGGGAGTTTAAGATGAAGGGCAGGTTAGAGACTGGTCGGTAGTTATCAGCACAGGACGGGTCCAGAGAGGCTTTTTTAGTAAAGGGGTTATGATGGCGTTTTTTGAAGGAAGATGGAAAGATCCCAGTGGAGAGAGAAGGTTACAGATAGCAGTAAGGTGAAAGAGGACAGCTGGAGAAAATAGACTGGACAGGTGGGATGGAATGGGGTCAGTAGAGCAGGGGGGGACGAGCAACAGGGAGAACCTGGACACTTCTTCCTCTGTCGTCGGGTCAAGGGCTGCGAGTAGATTAGAGGACGTGCGTGGAGGGACAGGATGGGTATTATTTGGGGACTGAATATGTTTAGCCGGATATTTTCAATTTTGTCTTTGAAGTGAGTGGCCAGGTCTTCAGCACAGAGGTCAGTGACCGAGCCTGCGCTTTAGGCCTTAGGAGGGAGTGGAAGGTGTCAAAGAGGCTTTTGGGTTGTTGTTGTAGTGTGGAGATGAGGGAGGTTTAAATATTTTTGTTTGGCGCAGTGAAGGGCAGTGTGATAAGTCCTGAGCTGAATTGTATGGAGAAAGTCTGCAGGTAGCTTTGACTTTCTCCACAGCCCCCTCACACACCTGGAACATCGCTGGAGAAAACGAGTCTGAGGAGTGTGCCTAGGCTGCGGGCATCTGACTCTGGGGGTGCGGGGGGGGAGGGGTGCCAACATGTCCAGGGGTTGTGAGAGTTTCATTGTAACGTTTGACAGCCTGGTCTGGACAGGAGGGGAGGAGATTGGGGGCAGTGAGGACTGTTATGGTGTCGTGAGTTCCTGAGTAATTAATGGAGCGGATATTTCCGTATGGAGATGGGCAGGTTTTTCCAGAGAAGGCTGAGAATTAGTGATAATGAAGGAGATAAGATTGTGGTCAGAGAGAGCATAAGGAGAAATTAGTGAAGTTAGAAATGAGGAAATGACAGAAGACCAGATCCAGAGAGTTCCCATCCTTGTGGGTTGGGAGTCAGTAAACTGCAAGAGGGCCCTGAGAGGAGGTTTAAAGAAAGAAACTGTGAGGCAGAAAGAGACAAGGGGTCATCAATGGGGATGTGAAATCACCCCCTGATGAGAGTGGGCATTTCAAAGAGAGGAAGTGGGGGGAGCCAGGCGGCAAAATGAAACCAGAAACTGGCGGGGAGATGCCGGGGGGTCTGTAGACAACTGACCTGATGGAAAATGCTGAAAGAGTCTGAGGGGGTGGATCTCAAAGGAGGGAAAGTGAGGGAGGGTGCAGGAGGAAGGACCCTGATAAGTGCAGTGTGGAGAGAGAATATGCCAATCCTCCACCCGGCCCCGTTCTCAGGTCTGGGGGTGGGAGAAGTGTAGCCCACCATAGGAGAGCGGCAAGGAAGCGGTTTTCAGATTTCTGGAGCCAGTTTCTGTGAGGGACAGCAGGTTGAGGGAGTTGGAGAGAAAAAGGTCATGAACAGCAGTGAGTTTGTTGCAGACGGATCGGGCGTTCCATAGAGCACACTTTAAAAGGGCAGAAAAGGCTTACAGCGAATGGCAAGCAGGTTAGCAGGGTTTCTATGGGCGGCTGAGGAGGAGGTGGGATGTGCAGTAAAGGAAGGTGGCCCGGGGTTGGGAGAGATATCCCCTGCAGCGAGAAGCAGGAGAATGAAAAGAGACAGCAGATGGGTCAGTGATGAATATGAGTGGCGTTTGTGCAGTAATATGTGAGTTGGAGGTTTGGGGGGTTGAAAGAGGAAAATAGCGTGTGGGATCAGTACATGGTGAGGGAAGGAGAAGAGGAGCTTATCTGGATAAACTTTTCTGAGGGAAAGATAGGTTTGGGAAGATAGGAGGCAGTTTGGCTGCAAGGTATTATAATAGAAAGCAGGAATTAAAGGGAGTAGCAAAAAAGGGGGCAACTTACAAAAGGCGAAGACCTTCCCCCTTCGTCACTGGGGCTCTTTCTGGATAATTCTGAGGAGCCATTCCCTAAATTCCCACTTAAAATTTAGCACGGAAATTTGGCCCCCAACCTGGGTCCACAGACCACACCTTTTTAAATTACCCCGTTACATTTCAGACGGGTTTTTTTTTCACTTTTGGTCAGTCAACTTTGTTGTTTAATCACTTTGCGTTAAATTTAAATACAGCAATTTTGTGTCCCCACAGGTGAATTGTAGGTGCCAAAAAATACCTTTTATTATCCGTATATTTTTAGACGGGGTTTTTTTTTTTCACTTTGGCAGTCAAGCTTTTTTCATAGAGCTACTTTCAGCTAAATTTAAAACAGCAATTTGTAGTCACCACGGGTGAATTGATGGGTGCCAAAAAATACCTTTTATTATCCCGTAACTTTTCAGACGGGGTTTTTTTTTTTGGTATTTTTTAAAATCACTTTGGTCAGCAAGGCCCTTTTGTTAAAAAAAAAAATTTTAAGATTTTTAAACTTTTTTTCTTTTTTAAATTTGGGAATTACCGGGGCAAATTTTGTAGTCACCAAAAGGGAATTGATGGGGCCCAAAAAAAACCTTTTTTATCCCGTAACATTTCAAATAGTGTTTTTTTCACTTTGGCGAGGCCAGCTTTGTTGATAGACGCCCTGCATTTAAATTTTGAATCCAAAATTTTTTTTTGATTTGAGGGATTTGAGAATAGCTGTGATTTGCCGTCTTTTAATAAAACTTTCCAAAACTTTCCATACCTTTTTCAAATTTTTATCTTTCTAAACATAGAGCGAAAAATTTAGGGTAAGGAGAAAAAGGGGGGTAGGAAATGAGGTAAGGTACTAGAAAGGGGCTTCTTTCAGTGGGCGACAACACGCATGCCAGCGGGTTGTCATTGCAGGGCCTCAGCCTGTATCGCTGGGTCAGGGCCCTGTGAATCTCAGTAACGATCAGCATCGCCAATCTGTTCTTCAGTGGTTAATGCAACCTGCATCCCGCATCTTACCTCCTCGCCCCCCAGTCACGGCCCCAAATGTCTCCAGATCATCACATCCTCCAACATGAAGCGCCCAATGTCAATCGTGTACCCACCCTGTGGATAAACCCTTTTTTGAAGCCTCTTTGGGACAAAATCGGTTGGGGGCAAAAGGGGTCAGAAGGGATGTTTTAAAAATTTTCTTT
>JAODAL010064435.1:0-18717 GCA_025379985.1 Phyllomedusa bahiana
TTACTTTAAGAAAAGGACACTATGGACCTCGCTGCCACAAGCAGTTGTGATTATGGATTCATCAAACAATCTCAGGGAGAGCCTGGATGCTTTTCATAATTTTATAATATTACAGGTTATGGACACTAGGCTCTGGAGACGAGACATGATCCAGGAATTTCTTCTGATTGCCAGATTTAGAGTCAGGAAGGAATTTTATCATCTAGTAATAGGACATTGCCATCGAAATTATAGGTATTTTTTATCTTCTTCTGGATAAGTATAGTAGGGGTGCAGGTTGGACTTGAAGTTTTCTATTTTTTTAACCTTGTGAACTATGTAACTAGCAAGTTGAGACCTTCCCACCTCCCTCACACAATATGACTATGTCTTATTTTCTAGTAGTAGTGTAATGTTGTACCATGTTAGCCATAGAAAGTAGTAGAAGAGTGAAGAAATCAGGCGATACCTTTTGAGGCTGAGTATATTTGATGGTGAACTTTCGAGAGTACTAGCTCTCTTCTTCAGACATGATGTTATACAATAAACAGAAAATTCACAGACATTTTGTACACAAAAGACACGTATCTTCAAAAAAAAACCTGGAATCTTTAAAAATAACAAAATGTAATATAAGCAGAGAAGTCATTTACAACAGGTCAAGAAATAAACAATCTGGAAACTTTTGAGGAGTGACAGAGACCTCAGTAATTCCTGTTGTCATCTCTTAGCCATCTGGTCATGATTTGTGGTCCTCACAGTTCACACATAGTTTGACATGAAGCTGGCATGGATATTTAGTCCATTTTGCAGAGTTTTAAATTTGTGCATTAATTTAAATTTAAATTCTCACTCCTTCCTCTCCCGTTGTGTCTTAAAATGTCCCATTAAAATCACAATCTTCATATCTTCAATACAGTGGTCCTCTGGTAAAGTGTCCAGCCACTGGAAGATCAGTTCTGCTGTTAATGGTGAATCTGTGTGAATTCATGCGCTGGCTGAGTCTCTGCCCTGTTTCCTCCACATAGAGGCCTGTGGTGGGCCATTGCACACACATAATCAGATACACCACATTGGAAGACCTGCAGGAAAATGTTCCCCTAATTATGTGTATTTGTTGTGATTGTGGGACAGGTACACTGTCAGTGGTGTGGATGTGCCTGCAGGTTTTGCACCTGTTCTGCAGGCAGGGTGAGGTGCCATTTTCAGTTGGGGCCTTCAGGGCATTCCGGACAATAATACGCCACAGGTTTGGTGGTTGCTGAAAAGAAAGGAGAGAGGGGACTGGGAATATGTCTTTGAGTCTGTTGTCCCTATGTTTACTATTTGCCATAGGCAAACTTAAACTCTATCAGTTCTCAATCTATAAAACACTAAAACATAACTTTTATTATGTATGACACTTAACCTCTATACACACTGTTTAAAAACCTGATTTCTAACCTCTCAATTTATCCCTTTCTACTTCTGAAGAAATAACTCCTTTTCTATTATCAAGTCTGGTGGAACACCACCTATTAATAGGAAAACCTTATATATACAGTAATTTACTAACTCCAGTAAGGGATCCCACGCATCCTACTTGGGCAGTCATACCTAATCTAATGGACATAAAACATATAAGGTTTCCTGTGATACCCTCTGCAGCAGGTGACACTTGTAGACAGAGGTGAGAAATCACAATTTAAAATGTCATGCCTGATCTCCCCAACATGGTTCACCAACTAAACTGGCTTCATCAGGGGTTAGAGGACCGGACCTCTAACCTCTGATGAAGCCAGTTTAGCTGGTGAAACATGTTGGGGAGTTATTGAAGTCATTGTGGAATTTAAGTAGGGCCTCCTCGCCCGCAGTCCAGATGACAAAGATATCATCGATATAACGGAGGTACATCATGGGTTTGGTGGTGCATGTGGATAGATATGCTCCTTTCAGTTCTGCCATAAAGAGGTTTGCATACTGGACCCCATTGAAGTTCCCATTCGCTGCAGATATAGGTCCTCTCCAAAGGTAAAATAGTTGTGGCTGAGTACGAACCGTATGAGCTGTGTGACTGGTTTTGTTGGAGTTTTGTTTCTCTAGGTGCGCCAGACATGCTGCAACTCCATCCTTGTGGGGAATATTTGTATACAAGAATTCTACATCCATGGTGGCCAAAATGGTGCCCCCAGGAAGTGGACCGAGGGCAATGAGTTTGTTAAGAAGGTCCATGGTGTGTGGATGTATTTCCGGGGGGTTTTAGAATTTTCCACCCAACCTGAGATGTTTTTGTCAGTGCCCCCAATCCCAGAAAAAATAGGCCTTTTGGGGTTTTCCATCTTTGTGGTTTGGGGGGGAGCATGTGAAGTAGCTGGCCGGGGATCCTCTGGAAAAGCCCTCTCCCTGCTTCTGGACGAGTTGGAAACTTCTTAATCATATCCTTTAGCTTTTTTTAAAAGGCCCCTCTATGGGGTCATGTAAATTTAGAATAATGGGCTGCTTTGGCACTGCCTGTTTGTTTTGGGATATAGTAGAGGTTTTTCCCTTTGACTATTGCACCCCCTTTGTCAGCAGGTTTTATAATTGTATCCTGATGGCTAAGAGATAACAACAGGAATTACTGAGGTCTCTGTCACGCCTCACAAGTTTCCAGATTGTTTATTTCTTGACCGTTGTAAATGATTTTCTTGCTTATATTGATTTTGTTATTTTTAAAGTTCCAAAGTTTTTTTGAGGACCAGGTTTTTTTGTGTACAAAATTTTGTGAATTTCAGTTTTATTGTATAACTTTTGTCTGAAGAAGTGAGCTAGTACTCTGAAAGCTAACCATAAAAATATACTAGTTAGCCTGAAAAAGGTAACGCCTGATTTCTTCACTCTTCTATTCCTTTCTAGTATTCCTCCTCCTGGCAGGGAAAGGTTTACTTTCTTAATCCTCCTGGCAGGAACAGGTTTACCCTATGTTACTACCAGAGACTGTTCCATGCCATACTATATCCAAGAGAACTGGGATACCGGCTTTATCTGCAAATCTTTGTATTCAAACCAAAAAGCAACTCAAGAGAATATGGGGTAAAAGTATGAATAACTTTATTTTAAATTACAAATATTAAAATCATGAAAAAATAATAGCGGTGTACAAAAGACAAAAACCAAAAGAAAAAAACGAGCACAAAATCCCAAAAAATCATAATATATGCAACAAAGTTGTTTTAAGTTTCAGTATTAACTATAGATAAATATACAACGCATCTGCATATATCCCTGTACACTGACATAACCACATAGAGGATCAGCTAGAGCTAAAGGGGTAGTTAAGTAACAAATTCCCTATAAGGTATTTAAAGTTGATAGCTGGATCCAATTCTAGTTTGGGTCCAATGGGGATAATGGGTAGGGGTCACTGAATTAACCCACATATTTACCAGAGATGTTAAGGTGCCCGTAACCCCAAAGGGGGCGTTTCACACTGATGTTGCTTCCTCAGGGGGTAATCTTTGTAACCTGTATGAAAGTGACAATGCTATATGTTTTAGACCCAGTACAGTATATATCTTAGTACTCACAGCACATGCCTGCTGCTCAGCTACGTGCACGTTACACACACACGCCTCAGCCACAGGCAGTTCACAACCCCTCAGACAGGCCTTACACCACACGCCTCACACAGGCCTTTTCACGCACACCCTCACCCACGGCATTACACGCACACCCTCAGCCACGGCCGTTACCGCCACGCCTCACCAAGGCCTTTTTACACGCACACCCCCGGGGCCACCCCCCCCCCAGGCCGTTACCCCAAAAGGGGACCACAGGGCTTTTACACCCACACGCCTCCCAAGGCGCGTTACACCCACCGGTGCCACAGCGCGTTACCCACCCGGGGCCAGCCAAGCCGTTCCCCAAAACCGGTCACCCACACGCCGTTACAACACGCTCAGCTACAGCATGTTGCCAACTTTTAAAATTGAAAAAGCAGGGATTGAGTGGGGGCGCGCCACGGCAAAAATTTGCATGGCCACCCCCATTTGGGGGTGTGCCAGCCCTTAAAAAAACCCACACCCACTCACCTAATGCAAAACGGCTTTGGAAGAAAGCCAGGTAAAATCCCCCTTATAGCCGGGTTTAGTACCCCCCCCAAAAACCAGGTAGTCCCCCCTTTACAGGCCCAAGGAATCCCCCCTTGTGGGCAAGTAATGCCCCCCTTTGTTACGGTAGATCCCCCCCACCCCCCTTTTTTTAGCCAGGGGGTTTTAGATGGCCCCCTTTGTTAGCCAGGTAGTGCCCCTTGTTAGCCAGGTATTTGCCCCATTGTTACCAGGTGTTTGCCCCATTTTGCCTTAGGGCAGGTATTTTGCCCCCATTGTTAGCCAGGTAGTGCCCCCCTTTCCCATAGATGCCCCCATTGTTCCCGGTGATGCCCCCTCTGTTGCCAAGAAATGCCCCTCTGTTGCCAAGTGATGCCCCCCCTTTTCCCAAAGTAGGCCAAATTTGTAGCCGGGTAGATGCCCCCCCTTTGTAGCCAGGTAGTGCCCCCTTGTTTAGCCAGGTAGGCCCCCTTTTTTAGCAGGTAGTTGCCCCATTGTTAGAAGGTATTGCCCCTTTGTGCCAGTTGCCCCCATTGTAACCCAGGTAGTGCCCATTGTTAGCCGGGTAGTGCCCCCATTGTTAGCCGGGTAGTCCCCCCATTGTTAGCCAGGTAGATGCCCCATTGTGCAGGTAGATCCCCCCTTGTGCCGGGTTTCCCCCCCTCTTTCCCAGGAAATGCCCCTTGTTGCCGGGTAGTCCCCCCTTTGTTGCAGGTAGTGCCCCCTTTTTGCCAGTAGGCCCCCTTTGTGTCGGGTATTTTGCCCCCTTGTATGGCCCCAAGGTAGGGTTTTTGGGGGCCCCCCGAGAGGAGTGGGTTAGGTAGTTGCCCCCATTGTAGCCAGGTAGGCCCCCAGTAGCTAATAAAAATAAAATAAAAAAAATTTATCACCTTGCCGGGTTCCCAGCCCCAGACCCCTCCGATCCCCTCAGCTTGCAGTGGGTGCAGCGGCGCGTCATTCCCCTGCGCCGCGGGACCTGTATTTTAGGGCCCTGTACATACAGGGGGAAAGAGGGGGGGCAACCTCCCCTCCCCCGCCAGCAAAACCCGGGGGGGAACCCACGGCCCCCTTCAAAAGCCGTTAACGACCGGCGCCCAGAGTACCACCACGCTACTCGGGGGCCCTCCCTTTTAAAAGCCCCCCCGGCTGCCCGGGGGGGAAGCCAAATCGCCAGGCGGGGGGGGGGGGCCCCCAAAAAGCACCCCCCCCCCACCAAAAACGAACACAAGAGCCCACAAGGAAAGTTTTCCAAACACGGCCAGCTACAAATTACAAAACCCCAGGCCCAGTACAGACTTACAAACCCACGGCCAGCACAGGACTTACAAACCACGCTCGCTACAGGCGTTCACACACACGGCCCAGGCTACAGGACTTTACACCAAAACGGCCAGCTAAGGAAATTACCACACACGCTCATACAGGACTTTTCACACAAGGCTCAGCACAGGCAGTTACACCCCCAAAACGGCTCGCCACGGGACTTCCACACACGGCCGCTACGACGTTACCACACACGGCTCGTACAGACTTCACACCACGGCTCGTACAGGACGTTTCACCACGGTCAGCTACAGGCACTTACCACACACGGCTCAGCTACAGGCACGTTACACAAACGGCTCGCTACAGCACTTCACACACACGGGTCGTACAGGCACTTTTAAAAACACAGGCTTTAGCTAAGCACGTTACACCACGGGTCAGCTTCAGCAGTTACACACACACGGCCAGCTACGGACGTTACACACAACGGTCACTACAGGCACGTTACACACCGGTCGCTACAACCGTTACAACACGGCCACTACAGACACTTACACCCCAGGCTAGCTACAGACACGTTACCACCGGCTCCTACAGCACGTTACACACACGCTCAGCTACAGCCGTTCACCACCGCTCAGCTAAGCACGTTACCACCACGGGCTCAGCTTCACACACACCCGGGTAAAGCACGTTAACACACGGCCGCTACAGACAGTTACACACACCCCACAGCTTCACCACAGGCACAAATTTCACAAAACACGGCTCAATACGGGATTACACAAAGGCTAGCCAAAAGGGAGGGCCGGGTTGGGGGGGGGGGGGGGGGGGGGCCCCTTACCACACACGGGTCAGAAAAGGCACTTACACACACACGGCTCAGCACAGCCGTTTTAAACACACGGTAGACAGGGGACGTTACACCAAAAGAAAACACACGCTCAGTTTCACAACGTTAACCACCACGGGGTTCAGCTACAGCCGTTACACACACACGGGTCAGTACAGGACCTTACCACACGGTAGCTACAGACCTTACACACCAAAGGGTCACTACAGGCACATTACACACATAGAAAATGGAAGCCGTAGGATCTGTTTCACAAGAAACAATCATGGTGCCCGAAAGACCCCATAAATTATATGAGGTAAGTTGGGTTACACCATACAGCTTTCTGTGCTATGTTTTCTTTCACTCCTGATGGAACATTCAGCAGAGGTGAGGAACTCACATGTGACCCAGGCCTTATTCACAATGGGGTCATATGTCTCGCCATACTTTCACCA
Organism: Phyllomedusa bahiana; assembly: GCA_025379985.1. Taxonomy (NCBI): domain Eukaryota; kingdom Metazoa; phylum Chordata; class Amphibia; order Anura; family Hylidae; genus Phyllomedusa; species Phyllomedusa bahiana. The sequence continues at coordinate 6,603 of JAODAL010064435.1, forward strand.
CAGCAGCCGCAAACAGATCACAAGCTGCACAGCTTCAGAAATACCGCCACCTTGTGCCAGAAAGTGGATAACTATCCTTTCTGTAACACCTTATACACCCCAAACCACACAGAAACCCCCCCAACACGACCTTTTTAATGAGCTTTGTGCCCCCAAAGCGGAAGGGGTCATAATAAAGTGACAATTACCAAACAGCAGCTTTCATGTGCATCATCCCCAGGTCCCGGCGCACCCCAGCAGTACATGATCCTCCCTCCTGCATCATCACAGGTCCTGGCAGCACCAGCATACATGACTCCTCCCTTTACTGACATAATCGCAGGGCTGAAGAAAAACAGCGGGCACAAACCCCCCCCTTTCAGGTGGGGTCTGGTGTTATTAACTCCTTCATCACTGACTGTTTTGGAGCTTAGAGCTGAGGGTTTCTTTTTCGGGGCTGCTGCTCTGTCTTTTCAGCTGTATGTGCCTCCTCTTGAAGTGCATACAGTTGAAACTGCTGTTGTGGAGCAGAGAGTGAGCACTATTTTTTTTTGTTTAACCCTACCTATCTTACAGACTATGGGGGATGTATACCTGCCTACCCAACAGACTATGGGGGACCTATGACTGCCTACAGATTATGGGGACCTATACCTGCCTACCCTGCAGACAATGGGGACCTATACCTACCTACCCTGTTGGCTATGGGAGACCTATACCTGCCTACAGATTATGGGGACCTATACCGGCCTATCCTGTTGGCTATGGGGGACATATACTGGCCTACCCTGTGGACTGTGTGGAACATATACCTGCCTACCCCACAGACTATGGGAGACCTATATCTGCCTACCCTTCTGACTATGGGCGCCTATATCTGCCTACAGACTATGGGGGCCTATATCTGCCTACAGACTATGGGGGACCTATATACTAAGAAGATGTATTCTTAGGGCGCACTTAAAACTGTGAAGGTTATGAGTGTGCCTAATCATATGGGGCAGCTTGTTCTAGAGAACCGATGCCGCATGTGAAAAATCTTGGAGATAGGCATGGAAGGTTCAGATGACTTAGGCTATGTTTACACGGCTGATTGACGCCGTAATTGTGGGACGGATTTCGCCCGCAATTACAGCGTGTGGGCGGGGAGGGGGCGGCAGCTCGCCGGCCCCATTGACTTTCATTATCCACGGCACGGATTCCGCCAGGATAATGTGCATGAGGAGAGGAGCCATAATTCATAGTTCTCTATGAGATCTGTGGATTACCGTAATTATTGGGACGGATTTGGACCCGTATTTTGCGCAGTACGGCGCCGAATATGGGACCAAATCCGCCCCAAAATAAGCCGTGTGAACATGGCCTTAGGTGTATAATCTCAGATCATCAGCAGAGCGGAGAGACTGGGTAAGGTGGTAGACGGAGACGTAGGGGATGCAGCACAGCTAAATACCGTGTATATGAAGCTTCTCCATGTTAGAGGTGAAAGCAGTGTCACACAGCATTGTATCCTCACATGAACGCTACATCATCCCTAGCCACAGTGGGGCTACCAGTATGTATGGCCTGTGACCGCTGTAGACCGTCACAGGCAGCAGTGATCATGTCATCACTAGCATCACCGCTGCTGCCAAGGTTTTTGTACAGTCTAACCAGAGAGTAAAGGAGACACAGGAGCATCGGGCTGGAGTGGCTGGGGATTTACCAAGGGTATTGAAATTTTAAAAGACATTCAGATGTGACACCGGGATCCATCATAGACTGGTCATGGGTCATTGAGATGGGTAGGATTTGGGTACAGGAATCCTACTTTATTATCAGCCAATCAGTGCCAGAAACTAAGGCCATAGGAAAGAGGCTTTAAGTGACACAATTGTCTCAATACTGTTATCATCAAATAGAGCGGTTCTCTCGTGGTAAGCAGTTTAAGTGAATTCTGATTCCAGTAGTCACACGTGAGGAAAATGCAAGCAAGGCCCTTATTTACAGCCTCACTATTCAAAAGGGATCCCATGCACATAACTGCATCAGCCGGGGATTAACCAACTTCTAAACCAAGCACCCTGATCTACTGCAAAGAGCGGTGTGCTTTACACAGAAGGAGTCCCAGGTGGCTCTTCACTGCTCTACTAGGAGCCGTTCAGTTAACAACACACCGGCAGCCGCACAGTCCTGGGGAGGAGGATTGTGATCAGGAGCCCAGGTCTGTCTCATGTAAAACCCTTGCTGTTGAGGTGGCAACACTTTTAGCTGCACACATTAACCTTGGAGAGCATTGTTCCCACTACACCAAGACAAACACAGGCCGAGGTGACAGTGTAGGTAGCAGTTATCTGAACTAGTAGAGTGGAGAATGAGATTTTAGCAGTATGCAGTACCAAGCAGCTGCTTCTAACTAGCAAAAGAATCTTAGATAGAGGGTCCAAGATCTTGAAAACCCATCAGAACAAAACAACGTAAGAGTCATTGATCTCCCAAAGTCCATCTCCCCCAATCCAATCAGCTCTCAAAAATTTAATCTACTGATTTGCAGAAAACAGTGGTCCTGGACTCTGTTTTTATGGTAAAATGTGCACATAGGATAGGGCCACAGACAGCAACAGGAGGGAGGGAGGGCTTGACTTGTTATAGTAAAATACCTTAAAGGGGTTGTATCATTTCATTAAATGGTCTTCAGAATAAGGGGACAGTGAAAACAAGCAACTCTGCAATTGGATGTCATTAGTAAAGATGTCTTGTTTTCATAGTCTGCCTTATCTTCGTTTTCTGTAGAGTTGGGTATCATCAGCATACAGGTGGTAATGAAAGCCATGTGAGGCTATGAGCTGACCGAGGCCAAGGGTGTAGATAGAGAAGAGTAGTGGACCCAGGACTGACCCTTGGGGGACACCAACAGAGTGGCCGGGGGGAGGAGGTGGAGCAAGAATGAGAGACGCTGAAAGTCCGATCAGTGAGGTACAGGAGATCCAGGAAAGAGCCAAGTCCGTGATGCCGAGGGAGGAGAGGATTTGTAGCAGGAGGGAATGGTCGACAGTGTCAAAGGCAGAGGACAGGTCTAAGAGGAGGAGCACAGAGTAGTGGCATGAGGCTTTAGCAGTTACTAGATCATTAGTGACTTTGGTTAGGGCAGTTTCGGTAGAGTGGTGGGGTCGAAAACCAGATTGTAGTGGGTCAAGAAGAGAGTTGGAGGAGAGGTGGGAGGACAGCTGAAGATAGACGTGCTGCTCGAGGAGTTTGGAAGCAAAAGGGAGCAGTGAGATGGGGCGATAGTTGGACAGAGAAGAGGGGTCAAGGGTTGTTTTTTTTAGGATTGGAGTGATAGTAGCATGTTTAAAGGCAGAAGGGAAGATGCCAGAGGTTATTGATAGGTTGAAGAGATGGGTGAGTGGTGGGATGATAGAAGCACTGAGGTTCTGGGATGAGGTGGGATGGCAGTGGGTCAAGACTACAGGTAGTGAGGTTGGATTTGGACAGTAGAGAGGAAAGGTTGTAATGAGTGACCGTGGGGAAGCAAGTTAAGGGGGAAGAGCAGGTTGCAAGGGTAAGGGAGGGTGGTGGGGACTGCGGACTGAAGCTTTCTCTGATGAGGTTGATCTTCTGGAGGAAGTGAATGGCAAAGTCATCTGCTGAAAGGAGGGATGGGGGGAGGAGGTGTTGGTGGACGGAGAAGAGAGTTGAAGGTTTTGAATAATTGTCTGGGGTTGTGGGACAGGGAGGATATGAGAGTGGTGAAATAGTTCTGTTTGGCTGAGGCGAGTGCGGACTTAAATGTCTGCAGTGAGTGTTTGTATAAGGCAAAGTCATCAATGGAGTGAGTTTTCTTCCAGCGGCGTTCAGCAATTCTGGAAGCTCGCCTCAGCTGTTTGGTAGAGTCTGTGTGCCAGGGTTGTCTGTTGATTTTGCGGGTTCTGTTGTGTGTGAGAGGAGCGACTGAGTCAAGGGCGGTGATGATTGTGTGGTTGTAGAAAGTGGTGGCTGCGTCTGGGTCATTGAATGAGGAGATAGTGGAAAGAGGTGTAAGAGAGTCAGAGAGAGTGTGAGGGTTGAGGTTTTGTAGATTCCTGCGGGGTCGTACTGGATATGAGACAGGAGGAGCAGGTGGGGAGGAGATAGTGGTGAAGGTAAGCAGGTTGTGGTCAGATATAGGGTGTGGAGAGTTAGAGATGTCAGATAGGGGGCAGAGGCGGGTGAAGATGAGGTCCAGTGTGTGTCCATCTTTGTGAGTGGCTCCTGAGGTCCACTGGGAGAGGTCGAAGGAGGAGCAAAGTGAAAGGAGTTTGTTGGAAGCAGAGTGGGGGGTGTTGATTGGGATGTTGAAGTCTCCCATGATGATAGTGTGGATGTCGGTGTAAAGAAAGTGGAGAAGCAAGTAGGCAAAGTGTTCAAGAAAGTCAGTGGCAGGGCCTGGCGGTAGAATGCACATGTACATTTGCTGAGTGTTTCAGCACTTTTTGCACAACTTGCTAATCTCTAACAAGGAACTTAATGGCAAAATTCAGAACAGGTTTTTGATCCCTAAATCACCCACTAAATTTAGGGGATCAATTTGAATTGGAATTTAACCCCTGGTCATAATAATATGGCTCTAAATGATTTTCCTCCTCGCCTTCTGAAAGCCATAACTTTTTTATTTCTTCACATACATAGACACATGAGGGCTTTTATTTTGCGGGACAAGATGTACTTTCTAATGGTGTTATTCATATTACTATAGAATGTAATGGGTAATGGCAAAAAAATTCTTAGTGGGGCAAAATGTGAAAAACAAACGTATCTGCGCCAGGTTTGTGGGAGTTTCTTTTTTACAGAGTTCATTCTTCGGTAAAAATGATGTATTATCTGTATTCTACAGGTTGATACACATCAGCCAATATCAAACATGTATGGTTTCTATTATGTTTTGGTGCTCTAAAAAAATTCCAAACATTTTCTATTTTTGAAATTTGCACCGTGGCGCCATTTTGTGCGACGAATAACTTTTTTTTACTAACACCTACGGATGTCAGTGAGGGGGCATTTTTTGCAGGCTGAAGTGTACTTTTTAATGCTAGCAGTTTGGAACGCATGCGACTTTTTGGATCACTTTTATTCCAATTTTTATGCGACATAAAATTTTGGCGTTTGGAATTTTTTTTCTTCTACGGTGTTCAGCGTACGGTATAAATGATGTTATTGTTTTATAGATCTTACTTTTTCGGACGCGGCGATACCAAATATGTGTATGTATACTTTAAAACTTTATTTCTTTTTTTTTCTACTTTAACATTGAGTCCCCCTATGGTGCTTGACCACCAGGGGGCACGATCGTTAATACAGTTACTGCATTGCATAGACAATGCATTAGACTGTACAAAGATGTCGGTTTCCCCACTTCCTGCCTATGGCCGGAAGTGGGGCAAACGTGAACATGGCAGTGATCTCCGCTGCCATGTTAGCCCGTCTGGACTCAGCGATCTTCTCGCTGATGTCCCGATCGGGTTGAAGAACGGTGCGCGACACCTTTTTTAATTCATTTAGCGGCCATCTTTGCCGTGGCATCTAAGGGGTTAAACAGCGCAGGCGGGCGACCTGAATTAGCCGCTAACACCCGGTGGCTGTGAAACGTCAAAGCCGCTTACCGGCGCTATGACGTATGAGTACGTCATAGGTCGATAAGGGGTTAAACAGTCTCCTCATCTTGCTGCTCACATTGTGACATCATGAGACCAAAACACCTTATAATTGATCATGAGCACCTCACCATTGCAAGGCGTCAAGCAGGATGCTCTCAGACAGAAGTGGCCACTGAGCTTAGAGTGTCAAGGGGTGTCATTAGCAGGTAGCAGCAGAGATACAGAGACTGGAAGAGCCTTTGGCTACATCACACACTGAGGACCAGTTCATTGTAATCAATGCCCCGCAGAACAGGATGATGAATGCTGCACAACTTTAAGCACATTTAAGGGAGGTGAGAGGCACCAAGTGTCACGCAAGACCATTCGTAACTGTTTACATCACCAAGGTCTGCATGCTAGATGACCGACAAGGGTACATTACCGATACCTGACTTGGCTGAAGCATAGCGCTGTCCTTGATGTCTCCATCATCATTGGCGGACATCATTTCTGATCAGAATGAATCGATTTTCATCACTAAACAGCACTGAGGACCACTGGTCCCTCGTCCAGACCGCGCGCCGGACCGGGGCCACGCCCCCATGAGGGGAGGCGCGGCATGACCCGGCACGCTGGGCGCGGCAGGAGCGGGTCGCGGTTACGCGGCCGGAGCGCGTCATGGTGACGCGGCAGCCGGGGGAGGAGTTCGGGCGCAGGGAGGGGCGGTATTTAAGGCCGCCTCTCTGCCCGGGAAAGCAGTCGGCGCAGCACATTTGAGGCAGTCCCACCCGCCCGCCCTTAAATTGGGGTTCGGAGCGTTGGTGGTGTGGTTGTGGGGAAGTTCTCGGCAATGTTGGTTGCTGGGGATTATTTATGTCACGGTGTCCGTGGCGGTCGAGGTTCTTGGAGTGGTGGAGGAAATTGGTGAGGGAGTCCTTCAGGGTAGGATTCCCTCAGAGTTTGGGTAACTTGGACGGCCCGGTGAAGGTGGGCTCTTTCGGGGTGTTATCCCTGGGGAGCAAAATGGAGGAGCCATAGAGTATGGCTTTTGGGCCTCCGAGCCAGTGGAATACGGCTGGGGGCAAATGCTGGTTTGTCCCTTCGGGGATTTGGTCGCCGGGTCGGTTTTTGGGGCTCCAAGGACCTCGGCCCCATGTTTGGTACTGGTTGGTTATAAAGTGTTATTCGGGTTATTTATGTGGTTGTATATAGATATATATATGTATATGGAGAGGCACGGGTAGAGGTGGATTATTTATACGTGGAGGTATATATATTTTCATATATATATTTATATACCGGTTTACAGATTTATGTTATATTTATACTGGTTTGTGTTATATTTATGTGTGTTTTTGTTAATAACCCGGCTGCTGTGGTCAATTCAATCCAAACTGGTGTGTCGTGTCATCACTGGGGGGCTACAGTAGGGAGGTGGGGGATCAAGGAATAAATTGGAGGGAAGATTGGTGAGGGCAGGGCGCGCAGACTCAGCGTTGCCCTAGGGTCAAGCGTAGATGCTCCATGGTCCATGCAGACGTTGATGCTTGTGTCTGGTAGTGTGGTCAGGTCGTCTAGCCCACAGATCATGCTGATGTCACCTGATGAACCTTGCCTAGTTTGGATAAGAAACAAGGAGGACAGGAGATAAAACTTCAGGAGGAGTTTTGGAATTTTTCACCTTAAGGACTAATGAACTTAAAGGGGTTTTCTCTCTACAAAGATTAGCTTTAAACATAATGGGACAGTTAAATGAAGACTTTTTCTAAATACATTGGTGAATAGATTTTACTTTAGTCATCAGATAATAGCGTTTTATTTATGTGCCCTGAAGTGCACACAGGTTTCTATTGTTACCTGCATACCAGATGGACACCTGTTATCTGATTAATAGGGAGTGATGTTACCCCACTTATAGACTGAGATGGAAGCAAACTAATTATATCTAACAAGATTAGCTTCACTAAACAAAAGGTACATGTGCTGTGAGGAGTGAAAAGCATGGCTTTATCTGTAATCTTGATAGAGATACTATCCACTAAGAGAGGTAAGGGGAGGGCACCAATGGGTTAATGCAAGCTGTCTGGCTTGTTAGAGATACTTTATGGGTGGAGGGGTCATCCAATTTTAATGTAAACCAAATATTTATGAAACATGGCTGGACGATTGTAAACCAGGCACTTCTCACCTTTCATCTCACCCATACACCCTAATAGATTGTAAGCTCTTGCGAGCAGGGCCTTCATGCCTTGTGTCTGATGTGTAAGTAGCTTTGTACTGTGAAATGTTTTGTACTTATATCCTCTAAATTGTAAAGTGCTGCAGAATATGTTGGTGCTATATAAATACAGATTATTATTATTAATCTCCTGCACTCTGAGTAACAGCTCACTAGAAGTTGAATATGCTAATCATTGCTGTAGAACTACCCACAGCCAGAGGAGACAGAGTAAGTGAAAAACTGCTAAAACTCAGAGAAACAGTGGGCTGAGAAAACCCCTTTAAGTTTATTGACACTATGTCCCTCATAAATGATCCAATAGATTCTTAGGCTATGTCTCCTTTGCACAGGAATACGATCGTATCTTCGGCGCTTTTAGTTTTTCAAAAGCGCCAACGATATGATCGTTCCTGCTGCCCCATAGGCGGCAATAGAAAAGACGAGCTGCAGTCTCCACAGTTCGTCTTTTATCCTCTCGTCTTCTGGCGCTGGTGTATTATACAACATGTTGTATAATACACCAGCGCTTTTAGTTTTCTTGCCGTCTTCCCATACAATTGCATGGGTGAACGGCAAAAAAAGAGAAGCGACTGCGGTTTTTGTACAAAGCGTGACAAACACCGCGGTCCTGCATCAGAAAATAATGGCCACTTTTGCGCCGTTTTTTGTCCGATGCAGTGGAGAAATAGCCTTAGTATCGTACCAGGGAAAGGTGCAGGCTCTAATGAATAAAATGAAAAGAGGCCCCAACACCCTTGTGTATGAAGAGCCCAGTAACGACAGCTTCCTCTATCCCCTATAGATACAATCCTGATACACACAGCCTTTACCTTCCTCTGCCAACTCACTACAACAGAAACCTGGCAGAGTTTCTCAAGTAGTGTACAATCCACTTCAAGGTTCTGGCCCATCAGTTTGTTTTGGATATAGCCAAGGTTGCCTTCATCATTTCTCTGTTGACCAGTGAGGCTCCTTCCTGGCCATCGGAGAGCAATGAGATCCTTTCATGTCCAATATCCTGGAATTCCTGACCACCTTTCATAGTCTTTGAAGAACCGGGCTTGCGTCCTCTGTGCCTTTCTCACTTCTGCAATTATGAAAAGGAGACTCTGCAGTATGCCCATTCCATACCCTCCAAACTAGCCTGGAACAATGTGGCTCTGTTAGCCACTTTCTGAAAAGCCATATCAAACATGAGTAGGGTAGGCATGATTTGCCTTTCTACTTGGACTTCCTCATTACATTGGCTACACAAATCGATATTTGGTTTGCTGACAGCGAAAGATTCACCAGCAATGTGACCTGCCACCTAGAGCACTTCGCTTGGCTCCAGTATTCCAGAAAAACCTTCAACCATTTTTGGTTGTTTCCACTGGCCTCAAAGGGTGATTATTAATGGTACTTACTTGGAATGGTTTCCTGTTACTAGCGGGGACCACATGGGTCAGTATTGGTACCTATTCTCTAATATATTCATTAACTGTCTTACAAATGGATCGCACAGTAGAATATCAATCTTTGCAGATGATACTAAACTGTGTAAATTAATCAACGCAATAGAGGATAATGTTCTATTACAAAGGGATCTGGAAAAGTTGGAGGCCTGGACAAAGAAGTGACAGATGAGGTTTAACAGATAAATACAAGGTTATGCACATGGGAAGGAAAAAATCCATTACATGGTTACTTGTTTAACAGAATAACTGGGAAAAGTGACTTGAGAATCTTAATGGACAGTAGACTTAATTGTAGCAGTCAGTGTCAGGCAGCAGCTGCCAAGGCAAACAGGATCATGACGTGTATTAAAAGGGGCACAGATGCACACAATGAGAACATTATTCTTCCATTATACAAGTCACTGGTTAGACCACGCATGGAATATTGTGTACAGTTTTGGGCACAAGTGCACAGGAGAGACATTGTAGAGTTTGAACAAGTACAAAGGCGGCAACAAAAATATTTAAAGGACTGGATGGACTACAATACCCAGACAGATTAGGAAGATTAGGATTATTTAGTGTAGAGAAAAGTCGGCTTTAGGGGGGGACATAATAAATATGTTTAAATATATTAAGGGCCAATATAGAGATCTCGCTAAAGATTTATTTATACTCAGGACTGTATCAAGAACAAGGAGGCATCCTCTACGTTTAGAGGAAAGAAAGTTTCTACATAAACATAGAAAGGGATTCTTTACTGTTAGAGCGGTGAGACTGTGGAACTCTCTGCGAGAGGAACTTATCATGGTGAATTCACTAACAGAGTTCAAGAAAGGCTTGGATGCATTTCTGAAGTGTAATAATATAACACATTATAGTGACTAGGATTCTAGATAAGTGTCATTGATCCAGGGACTTATTCTGATTACCGGCTTGGAGTCGGGAATTATTTTTTTTCCCTAAAATGAGGACAGTTGGCTTCTACCTCATGGGGGTTTTTGCCTTCCTCTGGATCAACACTTTAGCACAATAGGCTGAGCTGGATGGACGTCTGTCTTTTTTTTACCCAACAAACTATCAATGCAAGTGGAGAGGCTGTCACTCACAGAAAAGGAGCATTCGCGAAGGTGCAACCATAACTTGTGCCTGTACTGAGGAGGCACTGAACACTCCTGAAAGATTGTTCTGTCTGGCTGGGAAACTACGGTACCTTGGGATTATGAGCCTTTCAATAGCATTTAACTTGATTTATTTCCATGAGGGCGATGAAGGGGAAAAACTTGAGATGGTTTGAATTTTCTATCACGACATCCAGCCATTGAAAATGCTCCTTCCAAGAATTCGGAGTCTTTAAAAACCAAATCTAGCATCCGGAAGCAGGTATGTTTATGGTTATCGGATAAACTATTTAAGGTGGTGATTCTTATGTATCTAGTACCCTCTCCAACATCTGGGACATGGGGGACCTGGACTATGGGCTGTGAACACGTGAGTATCTCATATCTTTCCATAGTACATATGGTTTATATCATTCTTGTTATCGCAATATGTGGATGTAAATGTGTTATGCCATTGACCCTGATGAACCCTTTTATCTGATAGGGGGAAACGCGTTGGTCTAGGGTATTTTGTTGTACTGAGGAAGGAGTTTTTGTACTGATACCTCTATTTCATTTATTGACATAGTTATCTTATCCCTTACTGTGGTTCTTATCGGTGTTTTAGTTGAGCCACAAGTATTATATATAGAATAGGGACTAATAGGGAATGTAAGTAAGGGACAGGTTCGGGTGGGGGCGCCCTTGTTGGGGCGAATCCCTACATGTTGCTCTGGTTAGGTTAGGGTTTTTTCTAGTTGTGTGGAGGGTCTTAGTAGGGTGAGTTTAGTATTTTTAATGATTATTTAATAAAATGTGCTTTTATGTATCTAGCTGTTTAGTGATTTCTATAGTTGGTTTTTTGTCTTTAAAAACCAGCAAGCTGACATTAACCTTTATGAAACCTGACAAAGTGATTTATTCCCACTAAGCTGGTAACAATACTCTGTATTCCAAATGTTAAGCTCCAGTATTCTGGTTCCGTAGAACTCAGAAGACAAAGAGTAGAAAATACCGTGTTTCCCCGATAGTAAGACAGCGTCTTACATTCTTTTTACCCCCAAAAGTCCCACTATGTCTTACTTCGGGGTATGTCTTATATAGGGCAGGTAAAAGGGCCAGCTGTAGACAGGTATAGGGTCGGCTGTAGGCAGGTATAGGGCCAGCTGTAGGCAGGTATAGGGCCAGCAGTAGACAGGTATAGGGCCAGCTGTAGGCAGGTGTAGGGCCAGCTGTAGGCAGGTATAGGGCCAGCTGTAGGCAGGTGTAGGGCCAGCTGTAGGCAGGTGTAGGGCCAGCTGTAGACAGGTGTAGGGCCAGCTGTAGACAGGTATAGGGCCAGCTGTAGGCAGAAAAACACTTACCTGGCTCCCTGCTGCTCCGTCTCCCGCGCCGCGCCACCTCCTCGCTGCTCCGGCCTCCCGCGCGCTTATCCCGGCACAGGCAGTGACGTCATCAGGCCGCGCTACGTCTTACTTTCGGGGGTACGTCGTACATTAGGCGCCCCCCCTCAGACACCGCTAAGTCTTACGAGCGGGGGTGTCTTACTCTCGGGGAAACACGGAAGCACTTGACACCCTATTAGTCCATATAGGTGTATCTTTTTATTAGAAACAATGGTTATGTATGAAAACTGTCTCATAGTAAGACTGACTTTGTTGACCAAAGCAAACATTTTTCCAGGGCACGATCTGAAAATAAAACTGAGCTCTGATTGGTTGCTCGACAACAAGGACAGTCTTACTGCGAGACAGTTTTCATACATAAGGTCCATTGTTTTCTAAT
>JAODAL010064436.1:0-18717 GCA_025379985.1 Phyllomedusa bahiana
CAATCACCTATAACCATAACAACCCCTAATTCAAAATAACCAAAAAAAAACAGGACGAAGGTAAGATGAACAAGCAGGGAGAGAACCCCTTTTAAATTTGAAAGGGGAAAATCAAGCACAGGCTTAGAGGGACCCCCAGGGAATGAGCACCAAAAACCCCCCCAAACCCCCAGGGTTCCTTCGGGTCTGCATCTACGGTCCGTACGCCCCTGACATTTGGTAATAATCTCTGAATGTCATTGCTTGGTGACTGGCCATCACTGGATCTGTGTAGCTACGACCTATAGGGGAGTGTGGAGCTGACGATACCAGAATCTGATATAAGGAGGATGTAAAATTTACCCAAAGCCTCGAATACAACTACTTTTCTCCTTAGTTGGGAGTTAATCAGAAACAGCAAGTAAATTTTGGGGAAAACGCTTGGGGGGGGGGGGGGGGGAAACAAAAAAAACAAAAGGGGGGGGGGGGGGGGGTTTTTTTTTTAAAGGAACCCGTGACGGAGCACAACTGCCCTCTTGTGCACGAAGACGGCAAAGCCAGCCATGATGTCTAGGAGGACATAAACAGTGGGGGAAAAGTATTTAGTCAGCCACCAGTTGTGCAAGTTCCCCATTTGAGATGAGAGAGGCCTTAACTACATCATAGGTCACCTCAAATGAGGAAAAAAAAGAGAAAACAAACATTTGTCTGATTTGGAAAGAATTTATTTCAAATTATGGTGGAAAATAAGTATTTTTTTATATATTGGGTAAAAATAAACGTTTTTCTGTAAGTCTTCAAAAGGGGTTGGCACACACTGGTTTTTGGTATTTTTTGGCCCTTCCTCCATTGGCAATCTCCTCTAGAGCATTGATGTTTTGGGGCCTTCCTGGGGCAAACGGACTTTAAACTCCTTCAAAGGTTTTCTATGGGGTTGATATCTGGAGACTGGCTGGGCCACCCCAGGACCTTGAAAATGTTCTTATGAAGCCACCCCTTTAAAATTTCCCGGGGGTGTGTTTGGACATTTGTCATGCTGAAAGCACGTTTCAATGCCCTTTGATAAGGGGAGGTTTGCACCAAAACTCACATACATGCCCCCACTTTATTTTCATGACACGGACATGGGCCCTGACCCTTTTGCAGAGAAACCCCCCCAAACATGATGTTGCCCCCCCCCATCTTTCAGAGTAGGTGGGTTTTTCTTGGAGCAACTCAGCATTTCCTCCCCCAAACACGACGAGTTGTGTTTTTTACCAAACATTCTACTTTGGTTCATCGACCATATGACATTCTCCCAATACTCTTTTGGATAAAACCCCAAAATTGCTTCTCTAGCAAATTTTCAGACAGGGCCTGGACATTTACTGGTTTAAAGGGCGGGGGGACACGCTGGCACGCAGGTCTGAGTCCCGGCGGTGTAAGTGTGGTTAACTGATGGTAGCCTTTTTTATGTTGGTCCCAGCTTCTGCAGGCTTTCACAGCCCCCCCCCCGTGAGGTTTGGAAATTTTTTCTTGCCCTTTTTTGTATCATTTTGACCCCCCCGGGGGTGAATCTTGCGTTGAGCCCCAGAGGAGGGGAATTTTTCATGGTCTTTTATGGCTTCCATTTTCTAATTATTGCTCCCACAGTTATTTCTTCACACCAACTGCTTGCCTATTCAGATTCACTTCCCAGCCCGGTGCAGGGGTACAATTTTTTTCAGCTCTTTGGGCTTCACCATAGTGAGTTTAGTGTGAGTTTTGGGTTGTGGACAGGGGCTTTTATACTGAAACAATCCAAAAAAGCCCAACAAAAGGAATAGTGGAGGACAGAGGACCCTTTAAAAAAGAAGTTACAGCGTGAGAGCCCCAAATTGCTTTTTTTGGAGGTGACCAAAAACTTATTTTTACCATAATTTCAAATAAATTCTTTCCAAATCGACAAGTGTTTTCGGATTGTTTTCATTTTGCTCCATATTTTAGGTCAAACCCATGATGAAAAAACGCCTCTCTCATCTTTTTTTGGTCTTTCACACAGTGGTTTTGGTGCATTTTGATGCTTTTTTTAATGCTTTTTTGTGCAGGGAAAGCACGCAATTAATGCTGTACATTGCTGCACAAAAAATTGTGGGGAAAAAAACGCGGTAAAATCACAATTTTTTGCCGTTTTTCCCCTTTTTTTCCCCCGACTAAGAGTATTGCTAAAATGATTTAAAAAAAAAGTTCAATTTTAAATCCCAGCAAGCTCCCTCAAGCAGAACTTAAAACAGACAATGGTCTGTAGTCAGAGAGAAGGGCAGATTTCCCAAATGTTTTTACACGTTTTATAAATCTTTTATACCTCGGGGGGGGACGGGGGGGGGTTATGACATTTAAGATTACTTGTCAACATTCCCTTCCGTCTTACACTGGAAGGGGAGTACTGCCTACAGCAGCCCAAATTTCTTTGAAGAACTAGAGGTTGCTTTTCCAGGCCCCCCCAAAAGAAAAAGCCCCCGGATGGACGGTCTTCCAGCTGAATTTTTTAAGCTCCAGAAGGAAACCTTGTTACTGTGTTTACTAGAGGTCTTCCAAGCGGCAGTCCAGGATGGTCACATGCCGTATTCAATGAGGGAAGCAGTTATTGTACTGATACTTAAGCCAGATAAGGATGCTTCTAGTCCAGGGTCCTATCGCCCCATCTCACTACTTCCAACTGATGTTAAGCTATTGGCAAAAGTACTGTAACGAGCGGCTCCGCGCCCCAGCCTGCGGGCTGCAGGCGCACCCATGCTTCCTCTCCTGGGTCCCTACCCGGGACGGGTGGTGCTGCTGGCCGCGGGACAGGCAGTGGGCGCACTCGGTCTGGCCACTCACCTAGCCGCGTTCCTGCTCTGTCCACGCCCTCTGCCGGCCGAGGCGCGCGTGCGCGCTGTTCTTGTAAATTTAAAGGGCCAGAACGCCGATAATTGGTCGGTTGCCAGGCGCTGCCCCTATTTATTGGTGAGGTCAGCAGGACTTCCTTGCTGGATCTATGTTGCCCTGTGCCTTAGAAAAAGCGTTCCATAAGTGTATTCTCGCCTTACCATGTTCCAGACCCCTTGCTACGTTTCTCGACTCCGAACCTCTGCCGCCTGCCCTGACCTTCCTGCCCGTCCACGACCACGAACCATTGCCGCCAGCCCTGACCTTACTACCTGCCCACGACTACGATTCCTGGATCACGATTCTGTAACTCGCTGCACCTCGGCCGCCATCGCAAGCAAGTCACGTCAGGGGGGACGACCTGGTAGCCTCACGCCGCAGCAAGTCCATCCTGCTTTGCGGCGGGCTCTGGTGAATACCGGGGGCTACTTGGACTCCGCTCCCTGGCATGGCTTAACTATCATCGCTTGCGGTGGTCCAGAGGATCCACTACCCAGCCGTTACAGTTAGATCCAGCCATGGATCCCACCAAGGTGCCCCTGCCAGGCCTTGCGGACCTTACGACCATCGTTGCCCAGCAGTCACAGCACATCGCGCAACAGGCACAGCAATTGGGCCAGCTCTCCGCCATGATGCGACAACTTCTGGCGTCCCAGCTGCAGCAACCGTCTTCTATGCCGGTGGTTCCGTCTCCTCCTGCCGTTCCGCTGGCAACCGTAGGCCCGAAGCTTTGTTTACCATTACCCTCCAAGTTCGACGGAGATCCGAAGCTTTGTAGAGGTTTCGTTACTCAGTGCTCCATGCACGTGGAGCTGATGGCGGACCAGTTCCCCACGGAAAGGTCAAAAGTCGCCTTTGTGGTGAGCCTGCTATCCGGAAAAGCCCTGGCCTGGGCGACTCCCCTCTGGGATCGGAATGACCCTGTGACAGTAGACCTACAGGCCTTCTTCACCGCAGTGTTTTCGAGGAGCCAGCACGTGCATCTTCCGTCGAGACGGCGCTCCTGAATCTTCGTCAGGGAGACTCCTCCGTAGGGGACTACACGGTCCAGTTCCGTACCCTTGCTTCCGAGCTATCCTGGAATGACGCCACTCTCTGCGCTACATTCAAGAAGGGTCTGTCTAGCAGGATTAAGGACACCCTTGCTGCTAGAGATCTTCCATCTTCTCTAGGCGAACTCATCCACCTAGCCACCCGCATAGATGTGCGTTTCACGGAGAGACGGGAGGAGCTGCGCCAGGAACAAGACTCGGCACAACCTCGCCGACTACCTCATCTGTCCCCTGTATTCCAGAGGTCCCCGCTGCCGCCTCCGCAGGTCTCCTCTGAGGAACCCATGCAGATAGATCGGGCTCACTTATCGGAGCAAGAGCTGTCCCGACGTCGGGCGGAGAACCTTTGCCTCTACTGTGCCAGCCCAGACCATCTCCGCAGTACCTGTCTGCTGCGCCCTCAGCGTTCGGGAAACGCTCACACCTAGGAGCCGTAGGAGAGGCATCCCTAGGTGCTAACTCTCCCTCTCCACGATTGATGTTGCCAGTGGAGGTAACAACGGATGCTGGTCTACCGTTCTGGGTCTCTGCCTTCCTGGACTCCGGCTCTGCCGGGAACTTTATTCATTCCTCCTTGGTGTCCCGTTACCGCTTGCCTGTGATCCGCCTGGAGAAGCCCCTGCTCATCGCTTCCGTCAGTGGGAGCTCCTTAGCGACTCCATACAGTACATAACCCGGCCAGTGTCTCTACGTGTATAGGTCTTGCACAAGGAGAGGATCTCCTTTCACGTTCTGCCTCGGGCTTCCTCGGCGATCCTGTTGGGGCTACCCTGGCTGCAACACCACGCCCCTACGCTGGACTGGAAGACAGGCGAGGTCCTCTGTTGGGGATCGGAGTGTCAGGACCTCTGTCTGGTGGCACCACGCCCGGTGCCCACCTCCTCTCCACAGTCATCTTTCAAGCCCCTGCCTGGTCTGCCAGCGGAGTTCCTGGACTTTGGGGATGTTTTCTCGGAGATACAGGCTGAGACGTTGCCGCCCCATCGACCGTACGACTGCCCAATTAACCTTCTCCCCGGAAGCAGCCCTCCGCGGGGAAGGGTCTACCCGCTGTCCGTGCCGGAATCGCAGGCCATGTTGGCCTATATCCAGGAGAACCTGCAGAAAGGTTTTATTTGCAAATCCTCCTCTCCAGCCGGTGCCGGGTTTTTCTTCGTGCAGAAGAAAGATGGCTCACTTCGCCCGTGCATTGATTACAAAGGGCTAAACAAGATCACAGTGAAGAATCGGTATCCCCTACCGCTGATCTCTGAGCTCTTCGACCGGCTCCGGGGAGCCAAGGAGTTCTCCAAGTTGGACCTAAGGGGGGCCTACAACCTTATCAGAATTAGTGAGGGGGATGAGTGGAAGACGGCATTCAATACTCGTGACGGGCATTTCGAATATCTCGTGATGCCCTTTGGGCTATGTAATGCCCCTGCTGTATTTCAGGAATTTGTCAATGACGTCTTCAGGGACCTTCTTTACATCTGCGTCATAGTGTATCTAGACGATATCCTGATCTTCTCTGCAGACATGCAGAGAGAAGGGCACAGATGCGCCAGGTTCTACTACGTCTGCGTAACAACCGACTGTATGCCAAGCTGGAGAAGTGTCAGTTCCACCAGGCCAGCCTCCCATTCCTCGGGTATATTGTCTCCGATTGAGGTCTACAGATGGACCCCACTAAACTGTCTGCGATCCAGCAGTGGCCACGTCCTGTCGGCCTTCGGACTATACAACGCTTCCTGGGGTTCGCCAACTACTACCGGCAATTCTATCCTCATTTCTCTACTTTGGTGGCTCCCATCGTGGCCCTTACTAGGAAGAACGCAAGTCCGAAATGTTGGCCCCCGGCAGCCGAGAAAGCTTTCGTCGAATTAAAGACGGCTTTTGCCTCTGCACCTATATTGGTCCGACCAGATCCGGAGAAACCCTTCTCTTTAGAGGTGGATGCCTCTTCTGTAGGAGCAGGGGCCATTCTTACGCAGAAGGGCCCCAAGGGCAAGACACTCACTTGCGGTTTCTTTTTGAAGACCTTCTCGCCGGCGGAACGTAACTATGCCATAGGAGATCGGGAGCTTTTGGCCATCAAGCTGGCGCTGGAGGAGTGGCGACATTTGCTGGAGGGAGCCCGACATCCATTCGACGTCTTCACGGACCACAAGAATCTTCAGTACCTCCAGACGGCCCAGCGTTTGAATCCTCGCCAGGCCAGGTGGTCACTCTTTTTCTCCCGGTTTGACTTCAAGATTCACTTCCGGCCGGCCGAAAAAAACGTCAAGGCGGTTGCCCTCTCCCGTGCCTCTGATGTTACCGGAGAAGAACCAGTGTCTCAGCACATTATTGCTCCTGAACGGCTGATCCACGCGGCTCCGGTGGATCTTCGGAGTGTACCACCAGGCAAAACCTATGTTCGTCCGGTGCTCAGGCGGAGAATTCTGGAGTGGGGGCATAGTTCTCTTCTGGCCGGCCACCCCGGGATACGGAAGTCCTATGCCCTTATCTCACGGTGCTTCTGGTGGCCGACCCTGCCCCAGGACATCAAGGACTTTTGTTCCCCTCCTGTGTCACATTGCCCGGGGAACAAGGGCCCCACGCCAAGGCCCTCGGGCCTTTGCCCCTTTCCCGTTCCCGATCACCATGGACACCAAGGCATGGACTTCTCAGGGACCTTCCCCCCCCTCTTCGGGGAATTCTGTCATCTGGGTGGTCACGGACCGATTTTTCAAAAATGCCCCATTTCGTGCCACTTCCTGGTCCTACCCCGGCCCAAACTGGCGGGAATTTTTCCACAATTTTCGCCTGCATGGAACCCTCGCAATTGTCTCTGATCGGGCTTCAATTTGCCCTCCAATTTTTTTGGGGGGGCCCCTGTGTTCTCGCTTAGGGTCAAGTGGACTTTTCTTCTGCATATCATCCCCAGACAAATGGCCAAGTGGAGAGAGAAAAAATCAGATATTGGGGTAAAAACCCTGCGCCATTTCGGACCGGTCGCAGGACTATTGATGACGATTACTTGCTATCGTATCGGGTCAATATGATATCGCAATTATCAATAAGATACCCATAGTCGAAAATGATTATCGCTGTGACCATTAAAGTCTTGGAGGGGGAACAACCCCTTTCATTCTTACACCCAAACAGGGATGGAGAAGGGGAATTAACACCCACAATAGCAAATGTATAGGCAACATCTTGGCAACACACTTGGTTATAAAAGCCCAAAAAAAAAAAATCAAAGCCCATCACAATCCCTTTTTGTACCACCCCTGACCCTTAAACCTGCATCACCCCAAATTTAAAAAGTGCCAAAAGGGCAGTAGATTTAAACCCAAATGTTACTTAACTGGACATTGAATATCCCTGCCTGGAACGCACATGGCCCCAAAACCCGCAGACCCCAGATTTTAAAAAATGCCGCAAAAAGGAGTCTTTTCAAACCCCATTTTAGTTTCACTGGATATTAATATATCTGTCCTTACCGCGTATGACCATTAAACCTGTCTGACCCCAAATTAAAAAGTGCCGGGGAAAGGGGTCTTTCAACACCATTTTAGTTTCACTGGGCATTTAAAAAATACCTGTCCTGGGCCCCAGCATGAGCCCCAAAACCCGCATGACCCCACATTTAAAAAATGCCGGAAAAAAAGGGGTCTTTCAAAAAACCATTTTTGTTTCACTGGACATTTACTATACCTGTCCTGGGCCCAGCATGACCCCAAACCTGTTTGACTCACAGTTCCAAAAATGGCACTATGCTATTTTGTACATTACTGTCTTAGTATATTTTTTGGTAACTACTTTGTTTAAGAATTTTTTTAGGGAAGTTTTATTTATATTTTTTCATTATCTTATTTGCTTTTTTTTAGGTGGATTAAAATACAACTACCCCCCCGCAGTTTTTTTTAAACCCCCCAGGCCTTTCCACGGGTTAAAATGGGGCCCTATTTCGGTCCGTAATTAGCGCCAAGTGCGGCAATTACGGGCCGAAAACGGCCCATTCATTACGGGAAAACCAGTTCTCATAGAGAACTATGATTACGTCTCCCCCCCCACCCGCGAATCCGCCCGGGGGGAGTAAACACCTGTCACTTTCTAGCGGGGTATACGCGCCGCTAGCAGGATATCCCCTGGCCGGCGAAGTGCCGGCCCCCCCTTACTCCCCCCTCTCCCCCCCCCCCCCCCCCCACGGCGTAATTGCGGGGGTAATTACGTCCCGCAATTAAGCCCTGTGAACAACCTTTAAGGCCCCCGCCTTTTTGACCTTCCTGACACAGCCCTATTTTTGAAATCTGGCATATGTCACTTTATGGAGAATAACTTTTTTACACTTTTACCACCAGTGATTTAGAATTGTTTTCTCGTGACACATTTTTTTTCTTTAAGTTATAAGAAATTTTTATCCATACAATCCTTGTTTGTTTTTGAAAAATATCAAAATTTTTATGAAAAAATTTTGAAAAATTTGCGATTTTGAAAGTTGCAAAATTTCTGCTGCAAGACAGAAATTATTCCCCCACAAAATATTTAAATACATTTTTCCCCCTTTTCCCTTGGTTGGCATCATTTTTTTAAAAATTTTTTTTTTTTTTTTTACACATTAGGGGGTTTGAAATTTGATAATTTTCACATTTTCAAGAAAATTTTCAATATACATTTTTTTTGGGACCCCCCAGTTCTGACGTGGCTTTGAGGGGCCGCATTTAGAAACCCCAATAATGACACCATTAGAAACTAGACCCCTTAAAAGTTTTTCAACACATTAAGGAAGTTTTATAACCCTTCGAATTTCACAAAATTAAAAACAAAGTAGGTGAAATTTTAAAAATTTTTACTTTTTTTTTCAATTTTCAATATTTATTCCCTTATTCACTGGAATAGGGAAAAATGTAAATAAAAAAATGCAACTTAATAAAATTCCCCAGGTTTTGCCTTTTTAAAGAGTTATGCCATATGTGGCCCTTTTGCATTATTTGGCTAAACCCCTAACCCCCAGAATAGGAGGAAACCACTATACAGGGGCCCTCTTTTTTAAATTTGATTTTTATTTAGGCCCCCTTTTCCCGGTTTTTTTTGGGACCCCAAAAGGTTTGCAAAAACTTAATAAAACCCCCCTCAAAATAGCCCCGCATATTGGAAATACCCCCCTTAAGGAATATACCGGGGGTGCTTGAGAAATTTTGGCCCCCAAAGTAATTCCAAATTTTTTTTAGCAAAAGGCTTAAAAATTTAAAAAAAAACATTTTTTTCCAAAAATTTGAAATTTTTAATTTTTAAAAATGTTTCATATATAAAAGGGAAATTCCTGGAAAAAAGAACCCAAAAACTTTTTTTTAAGCAATTTCTTCCAATTCGGCAATACCCTACATGTGGGTGTAAATGCTTTTTTGGGCGGATACGGGGGCGTTAAGGGGGGGAGCGTATTTGGTTTTTTGGAACGCAGATTTTGGTGGGGCCATGTCGAAATTTGGGCAAAGCCCCCAAAGTAGCAGAAAGGCAAAACCCTTCCAAAAGTCCCCCTTTTTTGATTCAAAAACCCCCCCAGGGATCTCTTTCTGGGGTTTTCCCTTTTGTTTTTGGATGCACAGGTGTTTTAAAAATTTTTTTTTTTAAAGCTTTGGGCAATGAAAAGGGGGGGGGGAAAACGCAGTTTTCGGTCTTTTATTTTTGAGTTTCAATTTTACAGCATTCCCCGGCAGTGAAAATGATTGAAAAACTTTATATGGGGGTTTTGGGGGTAAAATTTAACAATGATAAAAATTTTATATATTTTTTTCTGTTTTATTACTTTTTTTCACAGTAAAAATTTACGTCTATAAAAAAATTTGCGTTTTTATGTTTCTATTCGGGAAACCCAAACTTTTTTAAATTTTTGCTGTGTCAGAGGGGTGTAGGGGCTTGTTTTTTTGCGGGAGGGTTTTGGGAAGTTTTTTTTGGGTTTCCCCATTATGGGGTCCCTTTGGATGCTATGTTCATTTTTTATTAAGGTTTTTGTGAGATGTTTTGAACAAAAAAACAGCAATCTTGGAAAGTTTTTTTATTTTTTTTTTTATACGGCACTGTAGGGGTATTTAAAGACTTGGAAGTTTTACTCGCGGGTTTCAATACGATTACACCGATCCCCCAATTTTATATTTTTTTATTTTTTTACGTTTTTTTATAAAATTTAAAAAACACTTTTATTAAACCAGGAAATATTTTTTTTGGGAAAATCGCTTAGCCAGAGCCATAATTTTTAAAATTTTTTTTCTGTGTTTGGGAGCTGTTTTGGGACTTTTTTTTTTTCCCAAAAATGATTTGACTTTTTTTTTATTAGAATCATTTTTGGGGGGAAAAGGGGTTTTTTGATCGTTTTTTAAATCCATTTTTTTGGGGGGTGGGTGAAGAAAAAAACTGCAATCCTAGTAGTGGTTTTTTATTTTTTTTTTTAACAGGGTTTCAACATGCAGTATCCGTGATAAGTTAGCTTACTTTTTGGGCTCGCAAAACAAATTAGGGCCCGTACCCTTTTTTATATATTTTTTTTAAAGGCCGAAGCATTTTAAAAAAAAAAAAAGAAAAGTTTTTTGGGTTGTGTAAAAAAATTTTTTATGCATCGCAAAATTTTCTAAACCCTATACATTTTCTTTTTTTTCCGTATACAGAGCTGTATGAGGTTTTTTTTTTTCGGGATGAACTGACGTTTTAAATTTTGGTACCATTTTGGGCGTTTTTTGGGAATTTTTTTGATCGTTTTTTTTTTTCCTTTTTATGTGTGGGGATGAACAATAATCTTAATTTGTGATTTTTTTTTTGGGTTTTTTTTTTTTACGGCGTTCACCATAGGGGTTAATTACATGACAATTTTTGGGGAAGGTGGGTTAGCATGCGGCGATCCCAAAAATTATGGGTACTTTATTTTTTTTGATCTTTTTTTGGGGTTTTTTGGCGTTTGAAAGGGGGGGAAAAGGGGGGTGTACGTTTTTTTTATTTTATTTTTGGGTGTTTAGGGTTTTAAACATTTTTTTTCATTTTTTTTTAAATTTTTTTTCACTTTTTCACGTTATTTTTTTTACTTTTCCCCATAGGGATTTAAATGAGAGATTTTTAAAACTCTCATTCAATAGGAAATCAGTGCATGCTTGTTCTATACGGGTTTCCTATGACAACTGTCAGTCACGTTTTTCCCGGGAGTGCCCACAGGGGGGGGGGGGGCCGGGCGTCTTTGAGGTCATAGAAAACCCGGGAAGGGCTTTTTCTTTTTTCAAATGCCCTCCTTTGGCTGTCTGTCAAGGGCAGGGCTGCTTGGATCGCCCAAATCCGTGCGCTGCTGCTCCCACAGAACGGGAGGGGGTAAACCTCCCCCTGCGTTCCCTTAGTTTTTTTGCCCCCCGATGGCGCGAAAAATTAAAGGGGGAAAACCCGCCCCCCCCCCCCCCCCCCCCGGAGGGGATCCGGGGCCCGGGGCCGACGTGCGGGTTGTCAGCTGTTTTATACAGTGAAAAACCCCCCGCGCCTATCGCGCGAAACTCTCCCTTTTAGAGTTCGCCCCGACCCTCAGGACGAAATCCAAACCCGGGTTTGCGTAAAACCCCAAAAACACCTGGACTATGGATGGGCCCAAAGGGTTTCCGTGGGGGGGTTTAAAAGGAAATTTTTTAAACACGGTGATGTGTTAATTGGGTCCCACCCCAAAAATTTAAACAAATGTCCTAATAAACCCCCAAAACCCCTTCTTATTGAGAAAAAATTTTTCCCCCCTTTGCTTCTGAGACGATTCACCAATAAATTTTCCAAGGGTTTCATTTTTCCTCCAAATCCTTTTCATTAAATTGGGGAAGACTCCCCTGGGATCAAATGATGGGGACCCCCATAGTGCTCACCCCCCAAAAAAAATTTTAAAAGCCTAAAAATTGTGAAAATTTGTGCCCAGCCCGGCCCCCTTTTTTGGGGCCCACTACGTAACCTAAAAGAAATCACCTTTTTAAAAATCTGATTATTTAGGGGAAATTTAAGCCCTGTTTTGCCCCTAAGGGTGGAGCCAGTGCTCCCCGCCCGCCATCTTTTAAACCACAGGGTCCAGCTGCCAGTTACGGGGGGTGCGGTGAGACCCAAAGGCGGGGGGCGTTTGTCATCTTTTAACCCCACATTTTTCAGCCCCCATTGCCGGATTTTACTGGGGTGCGGTGAGGAGCCCGGCTGGGGGTTCTGTCTCTATTAAAAACGCGGGTTTCCCCCTTCCCGGGGCCCCGGAGTTACATTTGGGGGGGGGCGGTGAGACCCGGGGGCTGGCGTCCTTCATCTATTAACACGGTAAAAAAAACCCCTGATAAACGCAGCAACGAAAAAAAGTCGTGCTAAAGAGAGTGGGGAAAGGGGGAAGTTTTGGGGGAAAAGACCCCCACCCTTTTCCTCGTACACAGCCCCAAGACCGGGGTGGGCCTTGCCCCCCCGGGGTATGGGGTGCGGCCCCAATTTGGGCTTCACTTGGAAACCCTGGGGGTAACGCTCCTGTTCCACCCAGGTCCCCTTTTTTTTTTGGCATTCTTTTTCTCTTTTTACTCAAGGGTCCCGGGGGAAAATTTGCTCTGTACTTTTGTTCTCTGCCCGGGGCTCCATACCCCCATGCCCTCGAAAAACCCTACATCGGGGTCAATTTTTCCTGAAACCTCCCTTGTACAATTCAGAGGAATTTTTTTTTAAAAAACTTTTTTGTACATGCAAGTTTTTTAGTATTTTTAATTTTAGAAACAAAATTTTTTAAAAAGGAGGGGAAACCCCCCATGTCTTTGTTTCTCTTTTTTTTTTTTATTTAAAAGGGTTGTCTCAATTTTTGGGATTTATAGCTATGTTTAAAAATCTTGCAAAAACCCAAACATTTTTTTCAATATGTGTCCCTTTTAAAATGTCCCACCTATTTTCCGGGTTTTGACAAGCAAAACCCTCACCCTTACCACTCTTGAAAAATTGTTAAGAACAAATTTTCTGTTGAAAAACATTTTTTTTATTTTAAAAGGTCCTGTAGTAAAGTGCATGTCAAAAGGGAAAAGCCCCCAAAAATTCCAAAACATGACCCTTGACCCCTTTGGACAATTGTGGGGAACCCCAAAAGTCTGTTAGAAACAAATTTTTATTATAATAAATTTGGGCCTTAGTTTTAGCGCAAAGTCCCCAGCAAAATTTCCCCCAAAAAAATTTAAAAAAAAAGACCCAAGAGCCCCCTTTTGACAGTTGTGAAGAAAAATGTCTGTTTAAAAAAAACATTTTTTTTTAATAGGGCCCGTTGGGAAAGCGATTCACAGCAAAATGCCCCCAAAAATTCAAAAAATGACCCCATGAACCAAATTTTGACAATTGGTTGAACAAATGTCCCCGTTATAAAAAAATTTTTTTTTTTAAAAGGACCGGGGAGTAAATTTCGCATTTTTAAAGCAGCATTACCCAAAAAATTAAAAAATGACTTTTCAGGGCCCCTGTTAAAAATTGTGGGGGGGAAAAAGCCATTAAAAGCCAATTTTTTTCCAAAGGGGCCAAATTATTCTGTAAACTCACAGCAAAAGGCCCCCCAAAAAAAAAAAAAAATATGACTTTTTCAGCCCCCTGTTAAAAATTGTGATTGGGGAAATGCCCCTTAGAAGCCACATTTCTTTCCAAAAAGGGCCCTAATTTAAAAGCTGTATCTCACCAACATGACCTCAAAAACCCTTTACAATGCGGGGAAAAATTTTAAGAAAAGTGAGTAAATGGAATAAAGGGGGTTGGGCATGAAAACCCTTTCTGTCCTTTTTTCATTCTCACAGCAAAAACCCGCAAAATGAACCCGTTTGGGGAAAAAAAGAATAAAAATTGCAGTAAAAAATGAAACATTTTAAAAAAAAAAATTTTTAAGGGGGGACCATTTCTTTTTGAAAAGGAATGTTAAGTAGAAAGGGAAAAAAATCGGTGACCCCCGGCAATTGGGGCCAAAAACATCATCAGAGATCCTGCCCTGATTCTCTTTTGAAAGTCAAAAAAGTTTCCCCATTATCTGTGGAAAGCCGGATGCCCCTTTTTTCTGTAAAACTCCCCCGGGTTTTGCTGAAGGGCCCCCAGATATGAACTTGGGCCCCGCTGGGAAAGGGCAACACCTCATTTGGGGTGACGAGCCAACTCGGGCCCCTTCGTCCATTTTTGGTACCCAGAATTTTTTGGGGTCCGGAACACAAAAAAAAACATCGGTTTTTTTGGAAAAGCGAAAGTCATGAAAATGATTTAAGCTGATCTCTGTGTGTTTTAGGGGTGCCCTGCAATTTCATGCGTTGTGAGGGGGTAAACAAAGAAATTTCCGAGGTCACCCAATTGGCTTTTGCCAAACCCCCCCTGCTGCTGGCCCCCCTACGGTACTTGGCAAAAACCCAAATGCTTGGGCACGTTCCCGATTTTTGTTCCCCCGTGAAAATTTTTTTGGGGGGAAAGTTTAAGCAGACGCAACAGAAGCTCCAGTTTTATCAATCAGGGGAAAGGGCTCCATTTCCCGCATTTTACTCTCTATTTTATGGGGGAAGGAATTTCTGAGTTTTGTTTTTTCCCGGGGGAAACCAGGAGGGGGGCCACCCCGTAACTTTGTTCATTTTGATGGCCTTTAAAAGCAGGATCATGTTTGGAAAGGAAAAGGAGCATCCAAGCACCCCAAAAAGGGGGAAGGAGGGCCCTTTATTTCCCAAAACCCCTGGGGCGAGGGGCACTAGCAAACTGATCTTTCCCCATCTTTTCCTCCCCCCTTTAAATTTGGGGCCAACCCCTTTCCAAGGGAGGGGCGGCGGTTTAAAACCGGGGTTAGGGAAAACCTCCCCCTCCTCCCCCCTCCCCCTCCCTTTTCCCCCGGCACAGCTTCAACACCGCCCTGACTTGCCCCAGGGGTGATTTCCCCGAAACTGATCGCCCCCTTTTCACTACTTGGACCCCGAACCCCCTGGCCCAATTTAAAAACCGATTTAAAAATTTAGAAACTGTGGGCCCTTTTGGGTTTGGGCGGAGAGAAAAAGGGTCTGTGTCCACATCTGTGTCCCTCTCCTCCTCCGTCGCTGGCGGACCCGTTGTTTCAAGGTTTTCCAACGACGTTCCAGAACTAAGATACCACAATACTCATGCTGGAAAAAGGGCATTTTGCACTGACCCTTTTGGGGGCTTCTTTAAAACTGGGGAAGGGTGGTGCAGGGGCCTTTTTACCTGCCTCCACTCTCGGGGGCTCAACACCCCCAGGTCCCCCCTCTGCGGGTTGTCCCGGCCATGTTTCCCCTTTTGTACGCGTAATGGCATTCGCTGCTGCCAAAAAATCGCTGGCCCCTGTGGAAGGGGGGAAATTCCCGCGTGTTTCCAAAGGGGCAAAAAATGAGAGGTTGGGCGGGTGGGGGCCCAGTGACGCTGAAAGCCGCCAGCGGGGGCGAAACAGGGGGCGAACCCGGGGGAAGTTCGAACTTAAAACCCTTCCCAAACCTTTCCCAGCAGGCAGTCCAGACCCGGGGGGACTCCTTTTGAAATTTTTTGGGGCGACCCGGGGTTTATGGGCATTTCCAGGCAAGGGATGTGCTCCCCGCCCACCGATCTTTTTAAAGGGGGGCCCGCAGATTTTTGGGCCCCTTATCGCAAAACCACCTTTTCCTGGGACAAGGTTTTTTGTCACCCCGCCAGCCCCTCGGGTTTTCGTTGCGGAGAGCCGTCCCCCAGCTCCTGACCTTTTTGGGGGGGACGGTCTCCCAAAACAATTAAATTTTAACACGGGGCCCGGTTTCTCGGGGACATGTGCCCCCAGGGACCTTTTTGGGGGGAAAAAGGGCCCTTTCACCAAACCCTGCGTTTTGAAAAGCAGGGGCCCCAGCCGGAGCCACAATCACCCCCAAGACATCCACCCCCGCTCCCCATGAAACTGTCCCCCAGAATATAGCGGCCTTGGGGCCCTGCTTTTCTTAGTCCTTGGTTCGGTGGTCAGATGGCTTTTCCCCGGCCACAGATGCAGACAACCGTTGAAATTTTTGGGTGGGCACGTGGGGGGCCAGGGCCCGGGACGGGGTTTCTGGGAAAGAAATTTCCTGCTCGGGATCTGGTATTTGGGGGGAGGGAAAGGGGCCCTGACGTGGCGGAACCCCTCTGTGTCCACCAGACGGAAAGGCAAAAATTTCCAAGGCCCAAAAAAACCTGGCAAGGCCGCATTTAGGCTTTTTGGGTTTGGGGTGGTTTTGGGGTTTAAAATGTTTTTTCCCCGCTCCCAAAACCCGGAAAAAAAGGGGGCCCGCTGGGTGGCCGGGTGTCGGCTGCAGGTCGTCAAAAATGGCGGAAGGAAAGGGGTAGGATGGGTTTTCTGGGGGTGCGGTGGTTCCCCGGGCGACGGGGGAGGCTGAAGCAGAGGGGGTTTATCCCCTGAAACATGGGCTCTGAGGAATGGGGAGCTGAGGAAAGGGTTTTGGGGGTGGGGGGAGGGGGCGGAGACCCGGGGGGTGACAGGGTTGGAGGGCCCGGCGCGGTCTGGGGGTTTTTTTTGGCCCAAATGTTCCCCCCTTTTAACTCATGCATTTGCTGCATGTGACTTAAAATGTTTGGGGGGGTTTTAAACCCCAAAAGGGTTTTTGCCCTACTTATGCGTTTACTCAAAGGGGGGCATATGACATCGCCTGGGTTTAATCAGAGGCTTTCTCAAAGAAGGCCCGGCTTTTGGGGGGTCCCGGAAACCTTTTTTACCCGGGAAAAAGCGAGGAAAAGGGGTTTTCCCGACCGTGGGCTGGCGAAATCTATCAAACCCGGGCTTCTGCGACCCCCCCCTCCCTTTTTTGGGGGACCCATGCTGACACCCACCCCATCGTTTTTCCCCCCTCGTCCAGTGATGAAGGCCCCCTCCCCAAACAAATTCTGCTGAAAAACCCGGAAAGGATCCGCAAAGCGTCCCATCATCAACACAGGGGACTTCGTCGTCCTGACATTTTGCATCCAGGAGCTGGGGGCTACAAGCAAGAGGACTGCAAGGCGTTCCCGACCCCCGGGATTTTTGCCGATTGACCGGCTTCCTTTCCTCCTCTGATGGCATCAGTAACTGGGCGTCAGAGCAGAGAAAATCATCCTCTTTGGCCTCTTGATCTTTTAACATGCTTCTGACCCCAACCGCATTTTGTCATCAAAGAGGTCTTCAGAAAATGGATTATCCACAGTGGTGGGTACACGAGTTGACATTTGGGCTGCCTTCTATGTTGGACGGATGCTGATGATGCTGATGACGACATTTGTGGCGTGACTGGGAGGACGAGGAGGTAAGACTGCTGGATGCAGGTTGCATTAACCACTGAAGAACAGATTGGCGACGCTGTTCGTTACTGAGATTCACAGGGCCCTGACCCAGCGATGACAGGCCTGACGGTCCTGAAACTGACGATCCGCTGGCATGCGTGTTGTCGCCAGCACTGGAAGGAGCACCTTCTCTCGTACCTCTACCTCCATGTCCTACCCCCCTCTTTGCTCGCTTACCACCTGAATTTCGCTCCATGTTCAGAAAATTAAAAATTTGAGAAGGTATGGAAGAGTTTTGGAAAGTCTCTTATCAAAAGACGGCAAATCACAGCTATTCTCAAATCCCTCAAACAAAAAAAAATTGTGGATTAAATTTAATCAGGGACCCCTTTAAAAAAGCGACTGCCCCAAAGTGAAAAAAACACTTCTGAAATGTATACGGATAATAAAAAGGGATTTTTGGCCCTTCAATCCGTGGGATTTAAAAAATTTTGGGGTTAAATTTTCAAGGGGGCTCTTAACAAAGCTGCTGCCAAAAGTGAAAAAAAACACTGAAAAGTTTTGGATAATAAAAGGATTTTTTTGGGACCCATCAATCCTGTGGTGACTACAAAATTGCTTGTATTCAAATTTAAGTGCAAGGTGCCTCTATCAACAAAGCTGACTGCCAAAAGTGAAAAAACAGTATATGAAATGTATACGGATAATAAAAGTTATTTTTGGCACTTATCAATTCACCTGTGGTGACTACAAAATTGCTGTATTCAAATTTAACTGCAAGGTGGCTCTATCAACAAAGCTGGCCTGCGCCAAAGTGAAAAAAAAAAAGTATCTGAAATGTATACGGATAATAAAAGGTATTTTTGGCACCTATCAAACCTGTGGTGACTACAAAATTGCTGGGATTCAAATTTAACTGCAAAGGTACCTCTATAACAAAGCTTGACTGGCCAAAGTGAAAAAAACACGTATCTGAAATGTATACGGATAATAAAAGGTATTTTTGGCACCTTATCAATGGTGTGGTGACTACAAAATTGCTGGATTCAATCTTAACTGCAAGGTGGCTTTATCGACAAAGCTGGACTGGGCAAAATTGAAAAAGAACACCTATCTGAAATGTATACTGATAATAAAAGTGGAGTTTTGCACCTAACAAATAGACCTGCAGTTACTAGAAAAGATCTGCATCCTAATATAAGGCAATGCCCCAAATTCTAAATTTCAAAGAAAGTTTTTTTGGGCTGTACAATATCCAGTATCCTTTATAGAGCTTGTCTGTGTTCGCCCCCCACCCCCCCCCCCTCCCCTCCCCCCGTGACTTTACAGCGTAGATGCTCCTTTAAAATTCTCTGCCTAACTACCCAAAAACTGCAAATCTCTGATCTAACTAAGTTCTAAGGATCACAGCTAACAGTAGAGCTGTCTCTGTGAAAAATAGAATAATTTCCTTTGCTGAGCTGTTTGGCACAGAGGCAGAGCGCAGTCCTACTGCTATGAGACGCTGACACACACTGATCATGAACAGGAAGGGCTGTTCTATGTAAAGAGGTCATGTGATTTTTTCCAGCCAAACGCAAAAACA